>VANL01000512.1:0-31243 GCA_006352455.1 Brachionus sp. 'Tiscar' | reverse complement strand
ATTTACTAGTTTTTTTTATTAATTCATATATGAATCTTATACGTGACTATTTATAGTCGGAGAGCTCACAGCTCACAAAATCTTAAACAAATCTTTTGCCAGACCACGTCCAGAGTACGCCATTAGCTAATTGTATTTTAACTCTGTATAAGAAATAAATGAGTAAGAAAAATTCAAGAAAGGAGCAACGAGATTTGGCTAGAGATGAAAAGATTGAATTATAAATGAACAAAATGTATATGACAAATCTTCAGCCTTTTATGGTTCAACTTGATTGTGTTTCACAATTCAATTCATAGTGCTACTTACTACTAATGTTTTTTTAGCAAAAAAATTTTTCTGATTAATTTTTATTTAATTTTAATAATCTTAATTTAATGAAAAAATTAATTGATAGATGAGTAGATATTAAAAAAAACGCTTTCCAATAAAATGAGCTTGTGGCACTGATCCATTTTCTTCCTGAGAAAATGCAAAACCCCCTTAATAAAATAATTAATAAATTAATAAAAAAAATTTCAAAAAAATCAAACTGTATATTTGAGTATTTTTCGGTCCAATCTTTTGAATTTTTAATTTATTAAGTAAAATAGACTTGGTCCGCGAAAAGCTTGATCTAGACAATAAATCTCTAAAACTAAATTTCATCTGATTATATCTTGAAAAAAAAATTTACTCACAAAATCGTGATGAGATTAGAAAAAACTTACTCCTTTTCTTGTATTTCTTGTAAAAGTGTTTTGAAAAAGGTTCTTTTCAATCTTTTTAATTGATACAAAAATTTTAGTAAATTTTTTAAATTAAGTTGTAAAGTACATCTTGTAAATAATGTCAGGAATTAATGTTGTTATGGGAACGAACAACATTCCCAGCCAAAACAGAGCTCCTTTATAAACATATTGATCCATTCCAACCATTTCCGGAGCAATATCAAATGTTGGCCAAACATGACTATAAACTGCAAGAAAAACAAACCAAAATCCTATTGAACCCCAAATTGATAGATGAGTAATCTAAAGAATTATTAATTCTTAATGATTTTAATATTTTTCCTAAAAACTCACAATCGTCCATGAGTCAGTTTCTATACCTGCTTTTAGACAAACCGTGATTACACAATACTTTATTAAAAATTTAAATAAATTTTTTTTAAATAATTTTTTAAAATACGGTATAAACATAGTTTCCCATAAATATGTAATCACCAGTCTTGCCATCTGGAAAAGCTATCTCTATTTTATTAAAAAAAATCTAAATAAAATTGTCTTATTGAAATTTAAAAAAAAAAAGCTAAAATTTAAAAATAAAGCTGATTTGTATATTAACTCTACCATTATAAAGGATTCCGAATGTTAGAAAGTAAAGAACAAATGAATGAAAAACTGAATTTAAAAAATAAGACCAAAAGCCCTTTTTGAATAAATATTTAAACAAAATAGAAATTTTTGAAATTAAAAATTAGACTTTCATGTCAAAACCAGCATTTTTAACAGTTATTTTGTAAAGTTCTGGAAATCCAAGCATTGTTGTTGCCCTAGTGGGCATGTCAAACAGACCCAATACCAAAGGTGGAGCGGCAGTGAACAACTTTTGTTTTAATCATTTACCTGATAAATAAATTTAATAGAATCTTACCACATTATACAAACTAATAATCCATCTTTCGAACAAAATTTGACCAGAAAATGCATTGAAAAAAGCAAACCATAATTCAATTAAATAGAGGCAAATATTCTTGTAAAACGAGTACAAAATAACCTTGCTAATACGATTGTAATTCCAACTGCCATGAACAAGTAAAAGCCTTGATAAAAATCTAAACTGTAAATTTTTTTATTTAAATTTAGAGTTGAAAAAAAAATTCAATGATTATTACTTGTCCAATTGCGTAGTCAGATGCCGACAAAGCTTGAGTTCCTTCTCGACCATAGACACCTACACCAACATGAGCCGCTTGAATCATACTAACATCATTTGCACCATCACCGATTGCTAAAGTCACTTTTTTTGTCTTATGCTTTATCATTTCGACAATCTGAGCTTTGTTTTTAGGAGTAGCCCGGCAACAAATGACTACATTAGACGAAATTGCAAGTTTTAAAAATTTTTCTTTAAAATTTTTGCTTAATAAATATTTTAGCATGCTTCCTTCAATTATTAATGCATATTTTTGAACTCCTTCTACTGATTCCAGCATTGTTGTCCAATCTTCCAAAATCTCTTCAAGTTTCTTTGAAAAAAAATGGAATTTTTTCTATGAAACTTTTAGTTTTAAAACATACTTCTCTTTCGTTTAAATAGACCAGAGTAATTTCTTCACTTAAAAGCCGACAGCTAAATCCAATATTTACAGCAGTTTCTAATTTATCACCTGTTAGGACCCATATTTTTATATCAGCATTTTTTAATTTAACCAATGTTTCAGGAACTCCCTTTTTAAGTGAAAATTTTTAGATATTCTTTTATGAATATTTTTTTATTTACATCCTGAAGTTTGTCTTCGATTGCTGTAGCACCCAATAAGAACAAATCTTTTTCGATCAACTCTGCAACATTTTGAATCTTTTCAATTCTGTTCTGAATGCTGGTAGCTGCTTCCATAAATTTTTCATTCCATTTCTTACATTATTTCAATTAGTAGATTTGATGATTAAAAGATAACAGAAATTTAGAAAAATAAGATTCTATTCAGATAATCAGATTATCTCATTTTCCCAATATTTTATTATGTTTATTTATTATGAACCATCTGAAATACTCTTTTGATTTTATTTTTTTCAAAAAATTTGAAAATAAAAGTAAACCTTTCAATATTCTTTAACTTTTAAACAAACTGAATGCTAATACATAATAAATTTTTTTTTAGAAAATAAACCGTAAAATTAATTTTTAGTATTCTTTGTGAATTTTTTACATTTTGTTTTTACGAATTTCACTAGTTCATGATATGAAAATTAATTATTTTTATAAGATTATTTTTGTTTTTAAGCAAAAAAGTTTTTTAGTATGCTGAAAAGAATTTCAAGGATACTAGTAAGATTTTTAATTATGAAAACCCTTGTTTTTTTGACAGAATTCATGAAGAACATTTGAAGAAATGATAGAGAACATCCGTATATTGAAACAATAAAAAAATTCAATTAAATAACACTTTTTCACTTTCTCTTCCTAACTTTTGCAGCTTCCCTTACTTAATTTATAAATTTTTAGAGAAACTTTAGTTTGGTCACTTAAAATCTCCATTAAAATTTGCAATGATAAAATTAGATTTATTCCGAAAACTTAAATGTTGAAAAATATATACATATGGTAGCAAAATTATCTATGCAATAAGAACTTAAATGGAATTAATATGAATAATCAGCTTTTTATGTGAATAATAATACTTTTCCACATATAATTTTTTAAATTTTTATTGAATTTTTATTAAAATATTAGTCAGAGTCTAGCAAGATAATTAATTTGTGTCGAAATCAACATATTGCACACTTTTTAAAAAATAGTAAATTGAATAAATAAATTTATCGTATAAATTTATATTTAGATTTATCATTTTAGATTTTTATTAAATTACTTAATCGCTTTTAAAAAAGTGTATGAGATTTTTTATTTATTATTTATAATTTGTTTCACCTTAGATACCAAAATTTTGTGCGGTTTTATCAAACGAAGCCCTAATATAAATAAATTAATCCATTAGTAACTATTTACTTCATAAGTAACATGATCAATTTCTTTGTAAGCTAAAACTAATGTTCTTAAACCCTCTTTGGCAAAATCTTCAAGATGTGCCATAGTAGCTGCTTTAAATGCTTGACCATCTTGAGAAAGGCGAGCTAGAATAACGTTATCCTTGACAAAATTAAATTAAACTTATTGCCAACATTTTATTTTGAAGAACTTACAGCGCCTTTGCAATAAAGTTTTATTTTGTTATCTATTGGATCTCTTATAATCACAGTCATTCGTTTTCTCACACTAAATAAAAAAATTAATCAAGCAAATCAATTAAAAAATGAACTTTAATTTACCTGTTAAACTCAATAACATTTAAAATTTCAAACTCTCTTTCTTCATCTAACTAATATAATAAATTTTTTATAATAAATAAAAACTATATATATATATTTTTTTTAAATTACAAATTTGACTTTAATTCTATCTGGAAGACGTGTATGAAATTTTATTCCCATATTTTTTGCCTCAATTACAAACGCATTTTCATCTTGGTTTAATAGATGATAAAATTAATTGAAAGAAAAATTACAAACAATACCTGGTGATGAGGCCTGATAAATTATTTCATTAGTTTCTGCTTTCAATTCAGGTATAACAGTGTGACATGAGACAAGCAGAGATAAAAATTCGTTTATAATATATTTTGTAGGCTAGAAAAAAATTAATCCAAAAAATATTCAATAGAATTAAACTTACATTATGAATTAGATTTTTCATTAATTCAGATGAATCGAATCCACTATGTTCCATTGAACCATACAAAAGACCAGCTATTGAACACCGCTTCAATTGCATCTGATTTTTAGTCAGAGTTCCAGTCTTATCACTAAATATATATTTAACATTTCCTAATTCTTCATTTAGATTTGATGTTCTAGCAATCGAACTAAAATTGTTCTCCTCATCAAACATTTCCTCATCCCAACCAATAAAAAAAGCTTGACAAAATCTAACAAACTCGAGAGTAACTGGTAAACTAATGGGTATCAAATTATTGTAAAGCAATAGAAAAGTCATAAAATTAAATGCAAAATTATCTGATTGAAAATCTAAAATAATTTTTTTTTTATTTAGGTACAAATAGCTTGAAGTTATTTTTTTAGTTTTACATACCATCTTCTCCAAATCCAATATACCAATGTGAAAAGCCGTTTTTACTTGTCCAAAGACTGCTTATAATTGTGCTAATAAGGCTAAGTACCACAAGAATTATAAACAAAAACAGTATCTTTGTTTTGAAGATAAATTTTAAGTTACAGACTTAATTTATAAACGTAAGCTTTTATTTAATACTCTTAGAAAAAGACGAACATTAAGTTCTATCAATATAAATGTAAGCATTTACTCTAATTTTAAATATTCTAAAATTTAACACTCAAAATCCGGAGGGATTTTCCGATCCTTTGTGTTACCTTTTCTTTATTTTTCATTCCATGAAAATAAGCATATTTTGCTAATTAATTTTAATTTTTTAATTTTAAATTTCTGATTGAAAAAAATTTTCAAAATTGATTAAATTCATCTATATAATATCAAAGAAAAGAAAGCATAAAGCGTCGAACTATTAAAAAAAGGGTCGGAATTAAATATGGTTATTTTTGAAAAAGTTTCCATAAATTTTTTTTTTAAACAGATAGAACGTTAGAAATAGGAGGTTCTAAGGTTTTAGATATATTTATTAGATTTTATTTCGAAAATGAAACTAGGATGACTTAAACTATAAGGGCGACTCTGAGTATTTTTGGTTCTTAATTCAATTTTGAATTGATTTGTAGCATGTAAGCTAACTCTTAAAAATACACCTTCTGTTTCAAGCACATTCTATATTCAATAGTATAGTAATAGTATATATTTAATAGTCCTAAAAAAAAAGTTATGGAAATCTTTCAAACATAACCATATTCAATTCCCACCCGTTTTTTAACAGTTCGGCGCTTTATGCTTTCTTTTTTTTGTTTTTTAGATTAGCTACTATAGTGGGTCCCTGGTGTCTTGCTCTACTAGTTTAATCATTTTAAATTTTTTTTTTTCAATCTGAATCGAAAATCAAAAAATATTAAAATAATTATCCTAAAAACCCTAGCCCTAAACCCTTGCATGTTTTATTCTATTTCAAGCGTAAAACTAGACGGAAATAAATCTTACTATTTAAAAATCAAATGTGTGAAATTCTTAGCTAAAAAATTAAGCATTAAAGGAAAAATTCTCCCACGCTTATTAAAAATAAAAGGAATAATTTTCAAAAATAAAAGGCCTAATGGAGATTAAAAGGAATTGTTATCCCCGCGCTTATAATCGAAATTGACAAATTTCGAATCTTGCACCTTTTTATTTGTTATCGTAATCGACATTCATTGCTATTAAATATACCGTTGATTTTAAATTTTTTAATTTGAACTTGCAATCAATATTAAATTGATTAGGGCATAAGTTCCTTGCAGCATGATAAAAATAAAAGAATTACAAAAGTACCTTACTATTTCTTCTTTTTACCCTGAAAAATCAGACATTTAAAAATATGTATCCTGTTATTCTCTATTTCAAAATATCTTATTTTAATTTTCTTCTATTTTAACTTATTTTATTTTATTTTTTTTTTATTTTTTTTCTTGTTATATTTTATCTAATTTTAACTTTATTTCATTTTGATTTTTTTTTAATCTGAAGGAGCCTTAGCTGGATACAGATAATAAATAAATAAATAAAAGTAACTATTAAAGTATTGAAGAATAGAAGTTTCTAATCATTAATTAATTCAGAAAAATATTTTCATGTTCAGCAGAACAAAGCCAAGTATTGTGAATTATTCTACATGGATAAAATATTTTCAGAAAAAAAAATTATCTTTAAAATTGAAAGTTTATTGGTATTGTGAATTTCTAAAACAAATTGAACAAAATTTCTTCCCATTTTCATGAATTTTAATTTTTTAAAATAAAATATATTTAAAAAAAATACTGCAACTTAGTGCAACAAAGTATGCTACGCTAATATTTAACCCTAATATATTTTATTTTAGTAAATTTTGATCTATCAGAAAAGGAAAAATTTTTATTTCTTTTTGAAAAAAGTTCTAAAATCATTTTTGCATATTTTCGTTCTAAGTCACCATCATTAGCTAAGATTTAAAAAAGGCAACAAAATATTCGTTCACCGTGGGTAACTTTTCTTGTGCATTTAGAAATGAACTTAGAGTTCACCTTTTTAAAAGAGTATTTCGAAAAAAATATTAATTTTTCTTGTTAATTTAAGCTATTAAAAGTCGAAGTAAAAATTTTTATAATTTCTTGTTTCTAACCTACAAAAAAATTTCTAAAACAAGATAAAGGATTTTAAATAAACGTTTAGAATGGTAAATTAATCCTTTTTCAATAAATATTGATTCTTTTTTAATCTTAATAAAATTTCATCTACCGTATTGGCTATTTATATAATATTACCTGATCATTTGTCATTTTCTCTATTTTTGATCTTTTTAAAGGAGGTGAATTTGAATTTTTCATTAATTTAGTCTCATGCCCAGTGTATAATACTACACCATAAATCCATCTGGTATTTCTTAACTGTGAGCCTCTGAGAAGTATTTGTTCGGGATTTATAGGCACTGATCGTTCATTCTCTATTGTTAATTTACCACTGAATTCATATAAATGCTGATTGGGTAACTCATATTCTACTTCTGCTACAAAATTTTTTAAATCTTCTGTTGTCTTTATTTCGGCCGTTTGTTTTAAACTCTTAAAAGTAAAATTTTCAATTTTTTCTCCTATTTCTTTTCAAAAGTACTTGACGAATCTTAAGATTGGTTTCTCCATCAAGATTAGACGTTTGAATAAAACAAATCGAATTAGCTTCACTTAAGGCAAAAAGTTAAATTAAAATAGCTTTTATTTTTCAGCTTACCTAGATGACAAAAATAACAAATCAGCCGGAAACAATTCTTCGGATTCAACTCTGATTATGTCACCTACTCTCACATGTCTCCAGCGTATCTCTTTCCATCCCTCATTATTTGCTAGTACTTATATTTGAAAAAAATTCAATTTTTAAACGAGCCTGATAATTTTTTTTTTAAATTTACCAGTGGTTTTTTTATTGTTAGTATGATGATCTGATTTTGTCCTTTTCTAAAATGATTTTTATTATTTTTAGTAATTTTTCATCAATTTATGAATAATTCATACTATATCTTCTAAAATTTCCTTTACAGCTGAAAATGCGAGAATTGCCATTAATGGAACTAAAGTAGTGTATCTTCCTTTTCAAAAAAAAAAATATTGTAAGAAAAAATTTATTATAAATTTTTACCTGTAGGCGACACTGAAGGTACTTGCTAAATAGACAATAGTAAAAAAAAAAAATTTTAAATTTTTATGATTGTACTTGAACTAGAGACATGAGGAAAAAAAATATATTTGAGTATTTACAAAATTGTTCGAACAAAAATTTCGGCAAGAATGAAATTAAATTATATTTGCTGGTGCTTTTGTTTTTTAAATATTTAAAATGATAAATATTGTAACTAACAATTACCTGATAGTATTTGCGCAAAATTTTACTTTACCATTAGGAGTTTTGTTCAAGTATATTACTCTCTTTGGCTCGTGGTTTTTTTGCTTTCGTTTAAAAAAACTTGTCAATTTTTGCATTTTCAAGTAATTTTTAATTTTAGTAAGAAATTGTGAAAATTCAAGTCTTTAAGAGCAAAATTTGAAAAATCGCATGATGTAAGATAATTTTTTTCTAGATATTCGTTTAAACTAAGAAATATTTATTATTCATTTTGATTGATAACAATGAATTAATTTCGAAATAAAATTTATTCATTGCAAGTTTTGTTTTTAATTTTGAAAATAAATTGTAAATTGAATAGAAGCAAACTACTCTATCCACAAAAAGTCAAATATAAATTTTAATTTTTATTCTTTAAAAAATAATCCTGTATTCAAAAAAAAGAGAAAATATTTGAAATAAATATATTCTAATGATCTTGCAAAAAATCTTGCACAATTTTCGGAATATCCAGCTAATTGAAGATATAGTTGAGAATTCAGATCCATTTTAAAACAAAATCATGTAGTGATCACCGTTCATTAACAAATTATTTTAGTGAATGAAATAGAAAATAAAATTCCATAAAAAAAAAGAGTAATTTTTTGAAACAGAGTCGAACTGAATGCCTAAAAAAGTCGGGTATGGTTCGGGTATATGTTGATGACTCATTCTCATTCAAAAATCTCATTTATTGCAGTAATCAGTGATCAGTTTTTCATTGCTTGGTCTATGTGATAAATAGAGAATCACCGACCTTGTGGCACTCTGCTTAAAATAGAGAATGCTTCTGAGAAAGAGTTGTTAACTGATACAAGGAACTTTCTGTTGGTTATTAATTGTTTCAACAAGAAGAAAGAAATAATTTTTTAACAAGATTTAAATAACAATGGATTTAAGCAATCCTATTGCTGATATTACATTTTATATGAGTATTGCTATTGTAAAGTCAAAATATGGAGTTAAGAATCTCATAGATCCGATTTATTAGAGTCAGACGTAAAAGAAAATGATGATGGTTTTCAAAAAAAAATCAAGGTTTTTATTAATTTATTTTAAAATAATTCAAGAAAATTATTTTCCAGCTCAGTTCCGAATGGCGGTGCCTTCTTTTCAGTCCTGATGCTTGCGAAATTATAAAAAAAATTAGAGTAGAAAATAAATATTAGTATTGAATTTAAATTGTTAGATTAAAATTCTGCTTAAAGTTCTGTGTTTTTAAGATTGTACAAAAGTGATTTTTGTGTTATATTGTCTTTGTACGAGCAGGAAGTCTGGGATCTCGTAAGCTAATAATTCATGGTTTTGCTTGGTGGTGATAAATTTTGAAAAAAGTTTGTTCGATCAAATGGTGTGAATTGTCACTTATTATTTAATGATTCTTATTATTTAAGACCGGATTTTGAAATTTTTGTAGTTCAGCTTTTATCTTCTCAATGCCTGATTGAAGTATTTTAAAACAGTAATCGAATATTTTTCAAATGTTCTTTTTGATTTATTTTGGGATCTAATTTTATATTAAGGAAAATTGGATTTGGATTGAGAAGAATCTGAGAGTTCCTGATTTCACTCCATTTTTATAAAAACATTTTAGTTTCTTTTTAAATTTTAATTCTAAAATTTTTATTTTATTTTAACATTAAAACAAGTTTTTTTTTTTGTAATTTTATTTTCATTTTTCAAATATCGTTGGATTTTGCTGCTCCACAAACTAAGACACGCGATTTAATCTTGCACCAAATTACATCTCTCCCGTGCTATTAAATTTATAATTATGAACGCATGTTTAAATTATTCAAAACTCTGAAAATTCGTTTTTATTAATTACTTTATTTTAAAACAAAAATAATTTATAAAATTTTTGTTTGGTGACTACTAAACCAGTTTCGCCGAGGGCGAACTCAGGCTTATTTAAAACCAATGTTTAATAAAGCACAATTTTATTATTATTTTATTAATTGTGTTTAGTTAAATAAAAAATTTAAATTTTATTTTTGAATTTTATTAATTTTTATAAAGTTTTTGTGATTATTAATTTTTTTTATTTGACTTTAAAAGACTTAAATAAAATACCTAAGTTCACTCAGCAACATCTATTTTTAAAGAAAAAAAGGCAAATAAAAACAAAAGACACAACTCAAAATTATTAGAAATTAGCGTATAAATTTAGTCTAATTAATGATAATAGACTTATTCACTTGGTAAATAAATAATTCGTCACAGTCTTTTCAAATAAATTAGGAGTATTTTCCTTTTTAAAGTCAACACTAAAGTTGACTGTAAAAGCTACTAACATATGTTTACCAAGTTACTGTCCAAATTTAATATAATTTAAAATTTTATTTAAATCATAACTACGTATTGTTTTTAAACTTAACAGTTTTAGAATCAAAATTAAAATATAAAAAAAAATTTACAATTTTTTTAAAACATCGATCAAAAAAAAAACGAAAAAAAAACTAGAAAATTCACCACTGGGGTTTACACTTTTAATTTTAAGTATATTTAAGTGATTTAAGTGCTTAGGTTGTATGGTACAGTATGATTTTGTTTGTCTTTGTTAATTTCTACAGCTTATCTTTAAAAAATTACACTGTCCAAAAATTCAATTTTGTTTTGTGTAGCATTAAAATTTTGTACATTAAAAGCCATTTGATACGGGAATGAATGGCTTTAAAATTGCTCCTCAATTCCAATTGATGAATTCGATGAATTTCTTTAAACATAAATTAAATTTATAAAATTGTTTTTAATTAGATCTTTAAAGCTCAAATAAAATATTAACTATTTGCAATTAGCATTAAATGATCCTATTACTATTTTACTTACTTAATTTTAGCATGTGTTAAAAGATGAGATTTTAAGTTAGTACTTTGTGCGAAGCGCTTATTGCAGCCGTTGAAAGAGCATACAAACGGTCGATCACCGGTATGTATCCTTATATGAGTTCGTAAATTAAAATCAAGACTAAATTTTTTGCCACAACCCTCGAACGGGCACTTAAAAACAAAAAAATTGTCTAGCTATTTTTTATTTTATATATGAATTGAGTTAACTTACTTGAAAGGGTTTTTCACCGGTGTGAACCAATTGATGCCGTTTTAGCTTTGAGGATTCAACAAATGCCTTGCCACACTCGGCACACACATGTACTCGGGGACCATGGGTGTGCAGGTGCTTTCTCATTGCTGCATTGTCTCTGAAAAGCTTGTTGCATCCTTTGTGAGGACACGAGACACTTCTGGACTGAGAGGGGTCTTGAGAATCGTTCTGAACAGTGTTTAGCATCAGATCTTGGTTTGCCAGGCTGACCTTAAATTTTTTTATCAAGTTTAATTAAATTTCTTGCTAAAATCAAACAATAAAAACAAAGGAAAGGAAATCAGTAAAAATTCTCAATTAAAATTTTATTCATATGAGATTATATTGAATTTGCTTGGTGATCATTTTAATGATTTTAATTATTTAAGCTTACTATGCTCTTATCTTTTTGATTAAATTAAATTTCAATTTTTAATCAATTATTATAAACAGAAGGCTTTGATGATGCATCAGATAGCTGAATCATAAAATTAAGAGAAAATTGAACAAATAAAAGACTGAATTTTTTAAAAAAAGATTAATTTTTTTTAATTATTTTTTCTAATAAGTAAAATTAATTAAGCATAATTTTTTTTCAAATTAAAATATGTTTAAAAAAAATTAAATTTACAAAAAATTTAAATTCATTATGAGCATATAAATGATTCATTCTTTCCTTATTAGTTTGATGGTTCCTCATTTTTATATTTTTTTATTTGGTTTTAATTTTTAATAATCTAAACAATTTAACTTTGTAAAATATATTTTTAGATAATAAGAAAATTCATCTCATACAAATATGATTTATTTTAAATAGTGTTTTATTTAAGTACCGTTAGTAGCCGCCACTAGACTGCCAAAAGTTTATGTTGGCCATTTTGATGACCGGGTGTAAAAAAAAAAACTTTAAAAAATTTCAAATATAATTTTTTTTTCCTCGCGACCGCTAACGGTACCCAACACTATTTAAAATAAATATTTAGTTTAAATTCATTTTTAAACGTTTTAAAAGTAATTTTTTTATTTTATAAATAAAATAAAACAAAAATCTCACTTGATTTCTGGGCTTTTTGGATTTTTCCAGTGCCGCATTGCTGAGCTTTATTTTTTTATTATTCAAAAAAACTTCCTGTCCGGCGTCGTTTAGCAAACTAAAACTATTCTCCTCTAAGTTGTTATCAAAAATCTCCTCATTGTCTTCGTCTTCTTCGTCAAGCTCTTCTTCATCTTCGTCGTAAATGTCATCTGAATTCGAATGACTGATGACATGACTAGTCAACGAACAGGGCAATTTTAAACCAACACCGTTGTAGCTGGCGTTCTGAGCGTCGCTTGTCGAAGCGGACTCGTTCTCAAAAACATTATTTATATTTTTGTTATTATTTAAATAGCTTGACTTGGTCAAATTTTTGTATATATCTGTTAAATTATCGCCAATGTGAGCTTCATTTTCTTCATTGTCCGAGTCGTCATCAGTGCACAGGACCTTTAGCTGGAGCGAAGGCGATACGTCGAAAATTTTCGAATTTTCAACAAGTTTCGACTCGGCCAAACGTTGACGCTTCTCTGTCTTATTCTTTTCTTGTATTAGATTCGAAATGGTGTTGTTTTTGCGTTTTTTTTTCGGCGAGTCGAGCTGATTAATGAAATTAACCGCTTTGGAAAGAGAGGACAAAGTTGTGGAAAGAATGGATGACGAAATAGAATTGTTTGATGAGTTAGAAGTGACTGATGAAGAGGAGCTGGACGAGCTGTTACCTAAGTTAATTGGTATATTGTTGACGTCGAGCAGTTGACCTAGTGGCTGATTGATCAAAAAATCTGAGTTGTACTTGGGACTGTGTTCGACCTCGTCGCGAAGATCGTCGTTTAAAATAATTTCGTTATTTGATATTAGCGGAAAGAGATTATCGTCCGAGGAGACTGAGGACGGCAGTGCCAAATGGTCGCTTAGGAGAATGTCGTCGTCGTCTTCCTTGTCGCCGTTTTTAATAATGTTTCGGATCAGGTTTATCGAGGCCAAAGAGCTATTTGCCAGAATGGGCGATGTGCTATTCATTAGAGATTTTTTTGATTCTGGATTAGATGTTGAGCAATTTGAAAAGAACATTTCAGCGGTCAAATAATTGCACAATATCAGACGTGAATTTAAAACATTTTAATTAATTTAGGAAAAACAGAAATAGGATTTGTTTGTGTGAGTGTGTATAATTTGTGTGGTGAAGGGTCTTTGAACAAAATTTATGTTAAACGAAAAATATAAAAGGAATTTTGATGATTGAGAGAGAGAGAGAGGGCGTGTGAGATAAGGACTGGCCATGTAGGGCACATGTCACGAGTTTATTTTAATAATTTATTTGAGAATTTTAAATAATTTCTAGAGAGGGCTTGGTTTGCTGACGAGCAAAGTGTGCATAGTGAAATATTTTTCTTTAGTTCTATTCGCTAAAAATCGATCTCTTTTTAAATTAATTTATGACTCATTTAAATATTCAAATTAACCGATCGATATATATTTATATATATAATTTTTAGAAATAAATTAACTGATACCTTGAAAATAATAGAAAAAAAATCTTACATGACACAAAAATTGTCTGAAATAAGAAGCAAAAATTTTAACTAAAAATATTCGGTTTTTTGGCCAAGTTTATTTACTAATTGAATGGAATAATTCAAACTCATTCAGAATTGTCTCTAATATACCGTAATAAATCAAATGCTCAAGTAAATGACCATTAAGTCGTCTCTTTGTTCAAGAATTAAGGATCTCAGCTTAGAGAAAAAATTCAATTGTGAAATCTTAAATAAAAATAAAAATAATTTTTTTAAAACATTAAATTTTCTTGATAATATAAAAAATTTTTTAACTTTTTTATTTAAAATTATTTAAGAAATTATATGAAATTATATGGCTATGTTTGGTTGTTTCAATTGTAATCCAAAAAATCTTTTAAATATTTTTTTTTAATTTTTAAATAAACAAATTCATTTTATTGAAAAATCTTACCAAAAAATTTTTGATTTACTTTTTACTTAAAAAAATTATAATTAATAATATTAAATTTTTAGAAATAATTAATATTATTTTTTAACTAAACATCGCCAGATTTGTAAATAGCTTATTTGAATTCAAAATTTATGTAAGAGAAAAATTTTCAAGAATGAAAACCATAAAAAAATAAAAATTGCTTATTTTTTTATGCCTTTTAAATCTGTAAAAAAATGTTAATTTTATTAAATATTTAATTTAAAAGGTTAAATTTTGAGAAATGGTCATTTGACAAAAAATTAATTCAAAAAAATTCAAATTAAACAAATAATTTTTATTGACAAAAAAAATAAAAATAAATTATTATTATTTTTAATTTTTAAAAATTAATGAATTTTTTATTAAATCTTCTAATTTATTTTCGAAAGCAATATTCTTAATCGGTTCCTGAAGATTTTGGTTTACATTTTTGATTACAGTAGGTAAAAGTACATGTTCGTAAATCTGATGTAGTAATTCTCTGATATTCCCAAGTGGATTTAAATCTGTGTTCAACACAAACTTAATACCAGACGGAGTTTCATAGTAATTTAGTTTGTACTTGTTAGTTTTAAATCCTAAAAATCCATCCTTTCTTTAAAATTAATTTACTCTTAACTAGAAATTTAATTTGCTAATACAAAATTTTACAAATCTGTAGGTGACATTTTTGTTACAAACGACTTCATTTCAATAATCAAACCGAACATTTGCTTGAATTCTAACTCTTGACTTAATCCAGATTGTTTGGTACGATTCCATTCTCGGTAAAAAATACACTGACCTTCTCGATTAAAAATGTATAAATTATATATTGCCATTTTAACAAAAATTATTTTTAATATCCTTCATGTGATAATTATTTTACAAAATTTTAGTAAAACAATGAAGCAAAAATAAGTTTAAATTTGCTTTTGCTCATTTTTAATTTAGATCTTTAAAATAGTTTTATAAATTTTTTATTATTAAACCGCATAAATCAGTTTTAAAAACCAAAATATTTAACAGTTACTAATAAATATCTAGAAATATTAATAAAATTTATTTTTTTAAATTTTTAATGGCATTGTGAATTTCAAAAACAAAAAGAACAAAATTCTTCCTTTTTTGATAAATTAAAATTTACTGAAATAGAATACATTTTAAAAAATACTGCAACTGAGTGAAAAAAACTTACAAATAAAAAAAGAAAATAAAGCCTTCGCCTAAAATTAAGGCTAAATTATCTTTTTTTAGGCTAACGAAATCAACAATGAATTTAAAACTTATTGGTGTTTTATTTTTTGTCTTTATTTACATCAGAAAAATTATTTTAAGTAAAAAAAGTTTGTTGCAGTAATTTTTTATATAATTTCAATTTAAATGGCGAAAATGTTAAATTAATTTTGCAATCGTCAAAAAAAACTATAAAATTTATGGTAGAGATTTTTATTTTAACATTTGATTTTATTTTAAAAAAATCCAAAAAAATGAGAGGCAATTATCAAGGGCATAGGAACATTCGTGGTCGGTCGTTTGGCGGTAATCAGAGAAATTTTGGACGAGGGGGAACCATGCAAAATAGGCAATTTCAACAGCGCCATCAACCTAAGTAATAGAAAACTCAAAAATATTTAAAAGTCCGACCAATAATCTTGATTTTATAGACCATTTATTCCTCATGTATGTTTTGATCTTATACAAGCAGAAAATTCGTTCCACAGAGTCAAGCCCATCAATCAAACTGAAGAAAAGGCTTTAAATGATGTAAATTTATTTAATTATTTTAGAAAAAATTCATTTAAGCTTTCTTTTATTTAATTTTCTAATTTTTTTTACACTATTTTTAAGGTGATTTTAAAACGCAATCAAGATTTAACACCAACTCCCAATGAGCAGACTCATATTTTAAATCTAATAACTAAAATTCAAAATACATTAGATAATTTAATTCTAAGTCCAGCTGATTTTGATGCATGTGTAAGTTAATACTAGGAAAGCTATCAAAAAAATTATTTATCAAAAAATTTTTAGACAATCGATGAGATTAGACAAGTTGGTTCATTTAAAAAAGGTACAATGCTCATGTCAAACAAATTAGTTGCTGATTTATGTGTAGTTTTAAAAACGCTTCCAACAAGTAAATCAAATTCACATTGAAAAATTAACTAGTTTTAATTTTTTTAAAATAAATTAGGAGAGGCTGTGAGTAGACTTGCTGCAAAAGTTTTTGAAGAACTTCGCAAAACTATTACAAATCCTTTAGAACTAAGCAGTAATATTTTTTTAATTAAAAAAAAAAATAAAAAAATTTTAATTTTTTTTGTTAGATCTGCAGTTAAGTTTAAACGAAAGTGGTTTTGAAATATTGTCGCCAGCTCTGATAGCAGTATCAGCTGTTGACGTCGCTGTTCAAGTTTTGGTTACTACACAGCAACAAAACATTCGCAAACTAGAGCCTGATCTACATTGTAATATTCAAATCTGATTAATTTTAGAATCTTTTACAATTTTTTATATTCAAGTGGACTCAAGAGTTTGCCAGTTAAGCTTGAATTCAGTTAAGCATGCTCGGTGGTTCGAAGAAAATGCCTCTCATTCAACAATCAAAGTACTTATACGAGTACTAAAAGATATTAGAAATAGATTTGATGGTTTGTCTCCCTTAAATCCCTGGATAATTGACCTACTATCACATCATGCTGTACTTAATAATCCAAAACACGAGCCTTTGAATCTAGTTGTAGCATTTAAGAGAATTTTTCAATTAATATCAGCCGGATTTTTCTTGCCAGGCTCAGCCGGCATTATAGATCCATGCGAAGGAGCTTTAGTGCGCGTGCATACAAATATGAACCTTGAACAACAAGATATGGTCTGCTATACCTCTCAAACTTTATTGAGAGTGCTCGCACATGGAGGTTACAAACACATTCTTGGATTAGAAGGAAATTCATGTACTAAATTAGAAATACAAATTTTTTTTAAAATTTTATTCTTTTTTAAATTTTAAGCTATTACAACTAGCCCTAGTGTTTGGTCTGGAGTTGTGGTTATCCCATCAAGCAAAGCTTTTGAACCTGCGAAAGAAGAAACTTCAAGTTCAGCTAATGCGGACGACCAAGATATGAGCGATTTGACTGAAGAAAATCAACTCAAAGGTGAAAATATGCCCCAAATTGAATCAACATCAGGAGAAACTACTAATATAATTGTTTGATTTGAGTCAAGTTTTAAATAGAAATTTTTTATGTAAAATAAAGATAATTCTTGATCACTACATTTTAAATTTTTTTGATCAATTAATTTTGTGTTGAAAATTATTTTTTTCTGTAAACTAAATAAAGTTTTAAAATTTGATTATTTTTATATTTAAATTTTTCATAAGAACAATATATTGCTTTTAAGCCAAGTACTCTCGTAAGTCTTTTCTAAACATCAAAATCAAGGATTTTTTCAAAATTTAATTATCAAAAATTATATTTCATGTGGCTTGAATTAAAAAAAACTCTGTTTTATATTTCTCTTTTGATTTTTGAAAAGCTTTATTTAATGAACATGTATAAGGCTTAAAAGGTGAAATTCTGTATTCAGCATTCTTGTTGATAATGTTTAACAAATTTTATGTTAGTATAATGGTTATCTCTTGCAAAATCAAGCATAAAGTATTTGAAGTGCCAAAATCAATTAACATTTAATTGTAAAATAGTGATAAAAATAGTTTTGATTGTAAAAAATGATAATATGTAAATGATGGCTTTGAGGATGAAAATTAACTCATTTTACCAAAAAATTTACCAATTCTTCAGTTGATTCCATTTATAAACATTAAGCATCTTTTTATATTAAAAAATTTTCAGAAAAAAAAAAAACAATTTAAGAATTTAAAAATTAATGTTAACTATCAGCATAATATAAAAGTTGAATTTAAGTTTAACTATATTTTTTTATTTGTTTTATCAGAACCATCAGGCAAACAAGTAAAACTCATTTTTAGAAATAAAAAAATGTCAGAATATCAAAATGAGCAAAATTAAATTTACACAATATTAATATTAAATATTCCTCCCACCTTAGTTACTAAATTTTGAGACTCATTTAAGTTTATTTAATTTATTTTAGAAAAACATTGAAAATGTCTATTTTCCATAATAAATCCAATTTGGTTAGTATTTTTGATCATTTATTTCAAACTAAATGGCTCTGTAATTAGCCCTATTTTGATTGATTTATGCAAAATTTTAGCATCTCAATAATATCTTAGTTAAAATGCTAAACTATTAAAAATAATAATTAATATCTAATTCAATCATATAAATGTTTCATATTTAAGAAAAAAGAAGACACAAAAACAAAAGCGTTGGTTTCAACAGCATTTCAAGATCATATTTCAAAACAATTGGATTTGAACTCATTGCTAAACTTAAACATTAAAAAACCGTTTGGTAAAAACAAAATTGTAAAAATCGAAGCAAAATCCAAAGTCGATTCTGGCTTCAAAAGTAATATTTCATTAAACTGAAAATTTCTGTATAATTTTTTTTTAGAAAATATAATAAAAGAAAAAATTACCGATGATGAAAAAGAATTCGTTTTAACAAAAGAAACATCTGCTGACGCTCCTAGTTTAGGTAAAATTTTGAAAAAAGATAAATAAAATAAAAGCCCTATTAAGTTCTATTTTTAGCTGAAAAACTTGGTCTAATAAGAATTGAAGATTCTCGAAAGCAAATTGATGAATCCGAATGGAACGAAATTAAAAAAAAGTACCAATCTCGGCAGGAATTCAAAGAGCCTTGTGTTATATGCAAAGAACCACTTGGAATTAATCAGCAAGTTCTTTTGTCTTGTACACACACTTTTCATCGAAATTGTCTTGAGATGTTTGAAAAACATTCAGGGAAAAAAGCCTGTCCGATGTGTCGGAAAGAGCGTTATAAAGCAAGAGTTGTGTATGATGCTTCTCGATACCACAAAAATGTCTGTGCATCAAAGTATCATTGAAAAATTTTAAAAACCTAAATATTAAAGAAATATTTCATAAGAATTCAAGCAGCTTGGCGTGGATATATTGTACGTAGATGGTATAAAAATTACCGTAAAATGGTTCCTCCAAAAAATCCAACTTTAAGAAAAAAATTTTTTGAAGAAAAAGTGAGCAAAAATATTATTTTAAAAATTGTTTTGATAAATTTTTTAGCTTTCAGACATTACAAATCGTCTTATTCAGTCTTTTAATTATGATACAGACAATTTATTGAAAGACATTGATAAAAATTTAAAAAAAAGTCGAGAGACATTCAAAAATTTTGAGGAGAGGCACAGAGTTATAACAGAAGCAGAATGGAATACTTTGCTAGCAAAAGCTATCAATCGAAACCATGATGAATGCTCTATTTGTATGAACAAATATAGTTTACCTAAATCAATTTTAGAAATAGAAAAATGTGAAGCTCTACTTGAAAGTTGTAAACCAGTTATTTTACTTTCATGCTCTCATTTATTTCATTCAGTTTGCCTTGAAACATTTGAAGAACTTAACTTGGATAAAATAAATTTGTGTCCTGAGTGTAGATCAGCATACAAGAAGCGTGATATTTCAACTTTCTGTCAGAAAAAACAACAAACTATTCATTAAAACTAATCATAGGGATTTCTCAAATGGTATCGGTTGAAAAAGAGAACATGATATTTAGATTCATTAAATATCATGGATTCTTTTGTTAAGTAGAAGTTTTCATTGTATCTTTGCAAAAAATTGCTTCTTTTATTTAATAAATCTGATTGATGAACCATCCTTTTTAGTTTTAAATTTGGTTACAAACCAGCAAATTTTAAAAAATAAAAAAATCAAAACAGAGTCTTTATATTGATTTAAAAATAAAACGCTTTATTTATTTAGGGCTGGAATTTTTAAATAAGCTAAATTTAAAAAATTAAAAATAATCGTTTTTAAAGAGAAAACAAAGAATAAGTATAATTTACATTTATTAAACAAAATATTATTAAATAAATTATTCAAAAGATTTTAATTTTTTTCTGATGAAATCATATATTTGCTTACAAAAAAAAATTATTTCAAATTAATGAGTCAATAGAGATTCATGCTTTTTGAAAAAATTATATTTAATTCCAAAAATCTTTGCAAAATTGTTCATTATAAATTTATCATAAAAGAGATTGATGAAAGTTATCAAAAAATAATGAGATTGATTAAATAAGATTATAATAGTGAAAACAAACTCAAAAAGAAATGATTTTTTAGAAGCATTTGTCTTTAAATTAAAAGAATAATTTAAAAATGTTAATAAAATTATGGGAAAATTGAATATTAAAAAATAGAATGGAATGGCCTTGAAACGCTGTAACATTAAATTGTAATTTTTGCTTCGTTTGAGCACATTTTTCCCATTTATTTTAAATTTGCCTATTTCATTTAATATCAAGTAAAATGTGACTAATAAAAAATTAAATGGCAAAAAAAAATAAAATAAAAAATCGATTATCTCCCTTATAAAAATAAAATTTTTGTCTCTTATCACACATAGATGAAATACAATATTTTTACTTTGATTCTTTGATGCATCCACATAAACCATTGAAATATTCTCAATAAAAATTAGATCTAAAGAGGATGCTGTCATTATTAGTCCACCAACTAAAAAAATGACTCTAGTTTTAGATTTGTTTGTATTTAGTGAATCTTTGGTTATTATGCTAAAATATGTGGTTAAAATTAACAATGGTGCAATCCATGAAGTTAAATTTGTCATTGAGCGATAGACATAATTAAACATTTTGCAAGATAAATTTGAATAGGCTGACAAACTATGATATTGATCGATAAATATATAATTTGCTAAGGTACAAAGAAGAGCAGTTAGCTGAGTAACAGATAGTGTAATAAAATAAACTTTGTTTAAGCTTCGGTTTGATTTATATAAATAAGAAATAAATTGAATTGTATTTGCAATAATGCCAAGTGTAAATAAAATTTGTGGAAATTTAAAATTTAGGAATTTTATTAAATAACTGTAAAAATCAATTTCTTTGCCTAAGATAGCTTCATAAATTTTTATGTTAACAATACTGTTTCGATTCAGCTGATTTAGATAAAAAAAGTCCATTTATTTTCTCTAAATTAATAAAAATTTTTAAATTGATTATTATTTTACATTATAGAAATTCTCATCTATTTAAACCTAGAGACTCTACTGAATATGAAAGATTTAAAGCAAATTAATTTAGCTAAAATAAACAGATTTAATTTATAATTTTTATATTTCAATCGAATAAATTTCTTTGACAAAAGGCATATTTTGAAAAAAAAATTAAAAATACCTTTTTTTATTTCAAATTTAAAAACACCATTAAGTGTAAAATTTTAGTAAAATAACAAATACAAGGAAATTAAAATATTGCTGAAAAATATCAAAAAAGATTTTTTAAATTTAAAAAAAAAACATATTTTAAAATATATATGTCTTTATATTTTTATTAGAAGACATAATTAAATTAGGGTATATTTTTAAAGGAAATTAGAAGAAACCTGATAATTTCGTAAATTTAAAATTAATTTGATGTCAACGTGATAAAACTATAGAATAATTTTTTGGTATTTAAATTATTTGGAAGTAATTTTCAAAATTATGAAAATCTTTTGGATAAATTTTTTTAGAAAATTTCCAATTCTTAATTCAATAAAATGAATATATTTTTGCAAATTTTGTAATTAACCTTTTAGATTTTAATTATAATCTTAATTATGATTAAGTTTAGCTCAATTTTCAAAAAATGAAAATTTACTGATCTTTTTTTGGTCACATAAATTTTTAATCTGAAAAAGTAATTGCGCACGATTTAAGTTAAATTTGTTTTAACCATTTTCGAAGAATAATGTAAATGATTATTTTTTCTATCAAGAATAACTCTGCATAATTTTAACTTATTTAACAAATATTTTATTTTTCTAAATAAAGATATTTTATTAAGAGTTTCGGTAATGAATTCTATAATCAATGGGATCAAAACATTAAATTCATCAGATAAACAGAAAAAAACCAATGTAAAAAATATATACCATGAGAAGCAGAAAAAAGAATTGTGTGCACTTCATTCCTTGAATAACCTATTTCAGGATGATTTTTACACGAAAGCCAAACTTGATCAAATATGCATCGAGTACGCTAGAAAAATCTAAACTTCATCTTAAATTTTTTTAATCTTTAAAATATTCAGGCTTTGCCCTCAAGAATGGCTCAATCCTCATCGAGGGATACTAGGAAGAGGGAATTACAACATAAACATTATAATGAAAGCTCTTCAACTAAGAGACCATGAAGCAATATGGTTTGATAAAAGAAGGTTTTATTTTCTGTCTATTTGCATCTGAAAACAAACTATACTTTAAGATAAATCTAAATAATTATTTTTTAAAGATCTATATCAATACTTAATTTATCAAAAATAAAAGGATTTATTTTAAATATACCATCTGATTACAAAATAGGTGGTTTTATTCCATTGCCTTGGGAAAAAAAACATTGGTAATACTCTTTATAAAAAAAAATAAAAAAAATTTTAATTGAAAACAAAAGGGTTGCAGTTTCAAAAATTGGAGATGGTAAGTAATTTATCTATATTTTGAATAATTTTAAATGTTTTTACTACGATTAATTGACAGTCTACTACAATTTGGATTCTAAGCTTGACGAACCTGAATTGATAGGAAGCGAAGATAAATTGATTCTTTATTTAGAAAATTTGATCAAATCAAAAGATAAAGAATTGTTTTTAATTGTAAAAAAAGATGTTGAGTTTGATTCCTCTTGGAAATTAAAATAGTTAAAATTTTGTATTTTATTTTTATTCTGTGAATAAATTTTAATTCGACTTGTTTTTAAAAAAAATAAATATTAACTTGTAAAAATTTAACTAGATTTTAAATCTGATCTAGTCGGTTAGGTTAACATAATGTTCACATCATTTAAATTATTATAAAAGATTAAAAGAATCTAATCTAAAGAATAATAGCTTAACTGATAGTTTTCATTATGTATTTGTTTCTCTTTTAAATAAACAAAAATATTTAAATAAAATTTAATCTGCAATGCTAGAATTTATTTATAGTGATATAAAATTTGAACCTATCGTTAATTAATTTGATATTTACAGTAAATTTAAAAAATTTTTGAAACTAGCATTTCAAGATAATAATTTAAAAATATTTGAATATAAAATTCACAGAATTTGAGGGCAGGATTTTTTTGGCGTTAGATTTTATGCATTATTTAAATAATTTTGTATTCTTTTAAATTTTACTATTAAATATAGTATATTAGGAGATAAATGGACTCGATGAATTCCTTACAAAAACTTTATTTAATAATAACAAGCATATAGATGTGATTAAAAATAAGGCGAAAAAAATAAATAAAATACCTGACAATATTAAACAAAAAATATTAAAACTACATGTTACTATTTGTTACAATAATTGCAACTCATTTTTTTCTTACTTTCTTTTCTATATCTTTTTTTTATATTTTAATAATAAAATTTTATATGTTAATAAATAAAATTAAATACTTAATAATTTTTTTAAATTTTCTTCAAATTTTTTGAGTAATTTTTCTAATTTTTGATTGAGAATAAATATTTTCATCATCAAATAAATCAAAATTAAGCATCAAATTTTTACCCAAATTTATCGTCATACAAATAGTTTTTTTTAAATTCCTGATAACGTTAATACACTTGGTATTGGTGAAAAAAGGACCCGTGGTAGACCTAAACTAGTCAAAAAAGCTTTATTGATATAGTTTTTTCTATTTTAAATTATAATTGATTTTAATTTAAATTAATTTTTTTAATTAATGATAGAAAATAATTTTGATATATCTTTTCTTTTGATATCCTTAATTAATTTAAATTTTCATGTATTTTGAAGATGGTTTTTTTTTAAATTGATGCACATAATTTTTTTGATTAAAATTTTATAAATTTGGTGATAAAATAAAAATATTATGATGATAAATTTCAGATATTTGATGATATATTAGATTCCACCCTTTTTGACTGTTAATTATTTAATTTAATAATGTTTAAATACTACTATGCATATTTTTAATACAAAGTTAAAATAATTTTCATATTATTATCATATGAAAATTATTTTTTTTAATCAATGATCAAACAATTCGCAATAATAGAATCCTTTTTTTTTTGAAGCAAATTAATTAAGTTGTTTTTCTTCTTGAAATTAGAATGCGAAAATGTTGTAAAATTCAATGTGAGCAAAAATATTTCCTTGTTGGATAAATTAAAATTATCGAAAAAAAGATGAAAAATGGCTAGCTTTTTTTTCTACTTAACATTTTTCTATAATACTTTTAGTTATAAAAGACCAAAAAAGAACCGATTATATTATTAAAAAATCAAATTGGATAATATTCAAAATATCACTTTTAATAAAATCAAATCATTTGAAAGTTTTTAAGTTTATATATTTTTTTTAAATTGAAATACTTAGTTACTCTTTTTTATTTCACATTTTATTCTCAGTAAGATCAATTTTTTTCCTTAAAAATTTAAGGCATAAAATTCTAATCGAATTAAAATCAGAAAATTATTTTAGTTATTTTTATTAAATCATTTTACTTATTACTTTTAATATTAGATGATTAAATTGACTCTTATTTTCTAAATAAAATCTTAAGTTTTATTTTTCCTTGAAATATTTTTTTATAAATTGGTTTCTAAAAATAAAATTATTTATTTTAAAGGTTCATTAATTTATTCGCTATTATTAATCAAAAGGAGTGTTTTTTTTACTTATTTAGAAGACATTAATTCGATTGGCATTTTATGGTTTAAATTTTTAAGGAAAAAAATTGATTTAACTACTTGTGCAGTGCACAAAGAAATCAAGTTCTTCAATTTGAACCATTGCACCAAGTTGTTTCTTTTAAATTTCAAAAAAAAAGAATTAGGAATTAAGTCATAATTGAAAGAATCATTGGTTTATCAAAACATTCTAATTTTTCTGACACTAAATAAACTTTTAAAAACAAACATATTTTTTTAAATAAATTTATTTAAATTTAAACAAAAATTGAACTTAATTAATAAATACCATAATTAACAAAATTAGAATTTTAAAATAAAAAATTATAATTTTACAAAAATCTAATTATTTTACAAGATTATTAAGATGGAAAATTAATTTTTTTAAATTGCTGTAATTTTTATCAGAGAATGACTCGTATTATTATCTAATCATCTAAACTTTCTGGTTGATTGACCATATCTTTTTTAATTTGATTAAATTTCTCTTCATCTAGTTTATTAAATTTGATTGCATGAGGATCATCACTATTAATTGGGGGATTTTCATACAATTTATCTTTTGAGTGATCAACCGATTGCTTAACTTTTGTCACGAAAAGTTCAAAATTTGTTTTATACCTTTAAAAATCAAATTAAAATTAACTTAATAATCAATTTTTTTTTACAAATGAGCCGCTTCTTTGTTCAAACTATTTTTGGTTTCAACTTGAAAAAAAATTTCTTTTATATAAAATAAAACATGATAAATGTGATGTATATTCCGTCTAAAAATAAAAAAATTCAAAATGACAATTTTTTTTTCAAAAGTTTCACTTACTTCCAATTTGGAATATACTGTTTTATATCTAGTTCTCCGGTTTCATTATTGATTAAAGGATGAAAAACAATTGGATTGAAAATTACTCTCTGATTAATAATTTAAATATAATAAATAATAAAATAGCTCATAAATTACTGGACTGTCGAAATTTTCAGGAATAAAAAGAGTAAATCGAAAAACTCCTCCTTCATACAAACCTTGATGCAAGAATATTACACCATACCATACTAAAAATAATAAAAATTGAATTAGAGTTAATCATTTATTATATTTAAATAATTACTAAATGATGAAGTTGCCGATGGTATAACATAAACATTTGGAACCTGATGTTTTAACAGTTGTTGACTTGAATAAATAGCTTGAAATCAAATTAAATTAATGGTAAAGCATTACTATTCAGCATGAAGTTTATATTCTATTATGCAATTGTCATAATTACTGTTCATCTCAGCATTAGATTTAAAAAATGAGACTTCTTTGGAAACAAAAAATAAATCTAAATCAGTAAGTTAAGGTGTACAAGTGTAAGTTTTAGTTTAAAACAAAATGCTTTCAAAATAATTTATGCGCATTTTTTTTGAGTTTAATGAACGTTAAACTATACCAAAATTATGATTTTTTTTTTAATTTTTAATTTTCAAAACAAAATCAAGTTACCTAGCTTTCTAGAGTAATTGTAAGGGCGTATAAAACAAATGCTTTATTTAATGTCAAATATTATAAATAAACAAATTTTCTCGGCAAAATTTTATCAATACTTGGCCAAATTTTCATTACTTTGACTTTATTTAGATTAGCATAATCAAATAATTTTTTTTTCTTCCTAATTTAACATTAAATTATAAATTTTAGAAACTAAGCGTAGATTATTAATACAGAAATTATTACCTGTTCGATTAGGTTAATTAAAAATTTCTTTAATTTATTATTTTTGGAAAACTTTCTAAAATCAAAATAAAAGCAGAACGGTCAAAAAAAATATTTTGAAAACAAATTAAATAAACTTTTTAAATAATCGCTGTTTTTTTTTCTCAAAGAGGTTTTTGATAATGGTAAATTTTGTGACCATCAAGTCATCAAGTCAATAAGTCATTAATTAAAAAACTTAATCCTTAATTCATAAGCCTAAGGTATCTCAGATCGTTCAAAAATCGGTTACATTCAAATAAACTATGTTTGAAATTTAAGAATTAGTGTGATTAAAATTAAAAACTTTCATATTGAGTGATAAAATAATATAAAGTTGTAAATTTTTATAAATTCATATTAAAACTCAAATTTTAGTAATTAAGCCGTCATTTTTAATAAAAATTTATCAAAAATTTTGATAAAAATAATTGTAAAATACAAAACTAGTTTAATAAAGAATTTTGTGTCTTATTTGGTTTAATATTTTTACGTTTCTTATTTATTCGACTCATAAATTTCCAAAAAAGCATTCTTAATAAAAGCTTAATCTAAATAAAATAAATTAAAATAAAAATTCTGATTTGATTATGAAGCAGGTAAGAAATTTCAAAAGTCCCCTGTATTCGGATTTGAGTCTCAAATTTAACAAAAATATATCTTTTTTATTTATGAACTATTTTATTTTTCTTGAACTGATTCTCTTAAATTAAATTTGGTATTCAAATTTAATAAGTTAATATTTAAATTAACATTTATTGACTTTTAAGCAAAAATTTATATTGCAATCAGCAAATAAATATAACTAGATGTGTCAAATGATACATTTTGTAGAACCAGTTTTAGACCAAAGGAAAAAAGTTATTACAATTTAAAATTTTTGTTCTTCTTTTTTTGTTCCAAAATTCACAATGCCAATTTTTGATCGATTTTCAATTTACTCTTTTTGTTTACGGATTTTAAATGTGCAATTATATTGAATTGCAACTTACAAAGTCTTTTTGCTTTAAGCTTGAAATTAAAGAAAACTTTTGTTTATTTATCCACATCTATCAAACAAAGAAAATATAAAAGATATTGCCAAAATTTTGGATAGAAAAATTTTTCACTCAAAGGCAAAAAAGTTGTTTAGATTTTTTTACCTTTTCTTTTTATTTTTTATTCTATGAAAAAAAAAGTAATATATTTTAATATTTTTGGATTATAGAATTTTGATTGGAAAAAATTGTCATTAAAAATGATTAAATTTATTAAACAAAAAATTAAGAAAATGTGTAACAAAAAGCGCCGAAAGAACCCTTCGGCCTTTTAGTGCTATAAGTCAAATTCTTTAAAAGTCTCTTCTTCTTTTAGAAAACCGCATCGAATTTCAACTAATTATTTTCTTTGTCTAATTAAATTTTTTGAAGTAGATAAGGAATAATTTTTTTAAAATAAAAATAAAAAAATTTTAATATTTACAGTATATATAATTAATTAATTGATTTTATATCTAAACAAAAAATTTTACTTGATTGAAAAAAAAAATCAATAAGTATTATATTCTAATTATTGGGAAAAAAAATATTAAAGTGTATCTGATTTTAGATTAAGCCAAAGTAAATTAATATTTAAATTTTACTATTTATATAAGTTTTACAGACTTATGCGAACTTAATTTTTCAATGAACCTAAAAAATTTTCAAAAAAATTTTATAAGTACAATTTATAAAAATAAGTCATTACACATAAAAAAAATTTAAATAAAACTTATCTGTCAATTAATTTTTTTGGTCTTCCACTTATTTTCTTACTATTTTTACTCGGCGAATAATCAAAGCATAAAGCTTTTGATATATTTTTTAGTCTTACATGTCTTCTTTTTGCTTTTCCTGCATCCAAATTAAATTTTTAAATTTATGCATTATTATTAATTAGGTATTTACAATAAAATTTAGCAAAAGCTTTAAAAAATTAAAATATAGGTTGTAAGTGCTATTTTTTAGGTTGTAGGAACACCCTTTCCTTCAAAATTAATAATCCGAAAGAGTAAACCAAGCTATTATTAATAATAAAACATCTCATGATTTTTGATAAAATTAAAACATAATTTAAATATGAATTTTAATAGAAATAATTTTTGCTATTTTTTGAACAAAAAATTTAAATAAAAGTCTTTTAATTTATTATCCTTTCAAATTTATTGATTATATATCATTTTTTTCAATCTTCCGCCAGTGATTGCTGATGGTGTGCTATCTATAGCAATATAAGGACCTGCAAAAGCCTTTAAATAAATTATTAGTTAAAAATTTTAATATTTTTTTTTTCAAAGAGCATTACTGTAACTGCTAGATTTGGAATTTCAAGATTATGAAGTGTTTCGTAAGGCTGTGGATCTCTTTCTGGTGGACGTGAATCATCAATTGCAGTCACTTGCTTCTCTTTGCTTGCCATTAAAATCTGATATTTTGATACTCGTGATACATAATCTTTCCATTCTTGTATTTTTTTCTCTTTATAGCTAAAGTTGTTTTTAATCTAAAAATATTTATAAAAAAAATTATCAATTATTTTTAATCAAATTACTTCATAATAAAATTCCTTTTCTTGCATAAATTCTTGTTGCTTGAAAGTATTAGCTAGTAACTTTTGATTCATATTAACATTTAAAACACGATCGTCAGCTGCTCTTAAAATAGTATCCAAAGCCTCTTGATCTGGTGGAATCGGCTGAATGCCATCTATTTGTAATTCGATATTTATCTCTTTGAATACTTCGCTCAACTTGAAGTCAAGGTAATTTTCAATAATGCATAAAGTCAATTGATCTTGATTATTAATTCCAGAAAGATCATTAAAACCTTAAGTAAAAAAAAGCTAAAAATTCTTCCCAACTTAAGTTTTTGATTACCTAATTTACAGAAAATTCCATATATTTTTGCTCTCATGTTCTCCGATACTTCAACTATTGATTTACTAGGAAGATGAGATGGTAATGCAACTTGAATATCTTCATTGTCAGCCGGAGCCAATGGCTTAAGCGTATCTTAATCAGAAAATAAAAAATTTGTCTAGTTAAAAATTCTTAATGATTACTTAATATAATTCCATTTTCATCTCTTTCAACACCATTGTCTTGTTCTTCATCACGCCATAGTTCACACAAAAAATGAGCAATTTTTGTGTTATCTTTTCCTTCCCATTGAAGTAGATGATTCAAAGTTTTGGGATTATCACTCAAATCTAGTACACATCCTAGGATCAAATTCTGCATTGATTTAGGACTCATCTAAAAATTTTTGTTTAAAAAAAAATTATCTTGGATGATTTTAAAAACTTCTAATATGTCCAAAAGATAGAAAACTCCTTCTTTTTGAATAAAATAATCTTCGTTTAATATACAACCAACTACTGTTTGCCAAATGCAATCCACAGCGCCAATAATAAGTCGCTGATAACCCAAACCATTCCAAATAGTCTGGGGATTTTTTCTCAGCAATTCAATTAAAATATCAACACCATCATTACCAAACAACTCCTTAAAAATTTTTCTTAAAAAAATTTAAAACTAAATAATAGAATACTTTTCTATGAATATCATTTTCGCAAATACAAGTCAAAATGAAGAGGATATCAGCTTGAATTTCTACATCAATTTGATCATTTGAAGTATCGTTTGAGCTATATTGTTTTAAACAATTTGACAAAATAGATAAAGCATCTTGGTCTGCTAAGTCTTGAATTGCTTGTTCATTACTTGTGGTTACAATACTTCGAATTACTCTTAAGCAATATTTTAATTGAGCCTTTTTGGTACCTCGTCCACCTTTTGCATGAAAACTATTTCCATACCCAGTATAGTCATCTAAAATAAAAAAAATCAAAATATTCTTTTTGTAATAAAAAAGAGAATATTTTTTAATCTTTTACTTATTAAATAAATTTAGTTTTCAGAATTAAAATTTTAGATAAATTTTTTATCGGGCAAATCATTTTAAAAAATTTAATTTTCGAATTAGAAAAGTTTTTGAAAAATCCCAAATTTTAACTATTGGGAATAAAAATCTTTATTTAAATAAAATTTTTATATGGGTCAAAGATTGTTGCCACAAAATTGAAATATTTGAAAATTTGCACCAGAAAAAGTTGTTCCCAAAAATTTATATTCCGCAATATTTTTTTTTTTTTTTTTTTTTTTTTTTAACGTTGTTCGCTCCTTGTGGAGCATAGGGGGGAGCTCATCTGCTTTCTAAGGGGGTTTTGGGGGGGGGGGGGGGGGTGCCGGGGGGGGGGGGGGGGGGGGG
>VANL01000511.1:0-31268 GCA_006352455.1 Brachionus sp. 'Tiscar' | reverse complement strand
GCATAAGCCATGCTAATATTCGCTTTTAATTTATTTGTATATAAAAGATAAATATTAGAATTTTGTACTTTTTTTATCAATTTATCTTTGTTTGATAGATATTTGTAAGCCAAAGTCCAACAATCATCACTTAAATCAAACGATCACATTATTCGAAGCCCAAATATCTAATTCAGCATATGTAAAACTACGACCCTGATTAACTCCAAATAATTTCGGTCTCAGTGTTTTTTGTAAATAATTGTTGATCTGACTAATTTTAGGAATTTCAATACCTGGTATATAAAGGTTATTTGGTGTGAATGAGTCTTTGTCTGTTGAATGTGGTTTTGTAGGATCTACTCGATCTCGTAATGCGTTTCGGATTAAAGTAGCAGTTGTTATATTTGATTTATACAAAACCTCGATTGTATTTTTTGTAACATTATTTATACCATGTTGATTGTGTGTATTAGAGTGGTCATGATCGATGTCACCTAACCACAGCGAAGCACTCTGATCATATTCACTACACAAAATAAATACTTTTGCTGGACAAGATGGTCCTTTATTACAATAAAAATATTGCTTGATTCCACTTCTAGACTCTAGATTCTTTCGAATACAACACCGATCTTCTTTTAAATAATCGATTGCTTTGTCATAAGTATCGAAAGTTTGACTCATTGTATAAAAATTACGACGCCTTTTACCAGTTTTTTCTTGAATATCTTCTTCTTCGAACATTTGACCATTTTCTTCTGATTCATTTTCATTTATAATGCTATTCAACGAAACGTCACGCAACTCTTCCTCTATAGCTTCAACTTCTTCAGCTACAGTTTGGTTTAACAAAACATTTTCCAAATTTTTCTCGCGTTTATGATACTCATTTAATCGTTTTATCAATTCTATCTTACGTCCATTATATGGCAGTTTAAATTTTTTACATTCAGCAATAAGCTTTATTGATTTCCAAGATGTATCATAAACTTTTTCCATTTTTGTTTTTTTTTTATTAATGAAATTGTATGCTTTTTAACAGTTAAAATATTATTTTTTGCAACTTATGTATTATTTTTTACTAATATATATTTTTGCAAGAAAAGAATTAATTTTTACAAGATAAGTATTATTTTTTAGATAGCACTAATTATCGTCCTTTGATAATGAACCTAAACCCGTGATATGACACGCTATATGACCATGCATACAAAGTATTTAGTTTGTTGCATGGTCCGAAAGCGTGTCTTAGCAAAAATAAATTTTAAAAAGTCAAAGTTGATTTTGAAATTTTAATGGTGATAATAAATTTTTTCAACAGCTTGTTAATTTTTTATATGCAAAGTCTTTAAATAAAATTTAGTTGGTTAGGAATAAACATATAAAAAAATACTAGTCCCGATAAAATTTTTTGATTCACGCCTGTTTGTTTAGCTATTTTGACAAGTACTAAACGATTGCTGTTTTCTGATAAAAATGATAAAGCATGAAAATGAAAAGGTGTTGAAATGGTGAAACAATTTATACAGTGGAACATTTTAAAAAATTTAAATCTAATATATTGTAATGACTTGTATGTTCGAAAATTTAATTTAAAAAAAAAAAGAAAAAATATTATAAATTATTCATTTCTTTATTATCTAAAATTTCTCATTGATTTAATTCGTCCGTAAACATCGATCTATTAAAAACACCTTCAGGCTCTTCAAGTGTGAGATTATACAAGCCAGTATTTACAATATGCTGTTTGGCCACATTGCATAAGCTCTAAAAACAATGCTTATCAATTATAAAAAAGAAAAAATATTTAAAAAATATAAAACCTTAAATGTTCTTGGTTCGTAAATTGCTAAATCATTTAGTACCGCATGATTTAAGTGTATGTTTTGCTTAAAAATAATTTTTTGTTTTATTTTTTTCTTTTAGCTATTTAAATTTACTCTTGTTAGACTTTCGGTAAACTCAAAATATTTAATTCCATGTTCTCTGCAAGCAGCATCAATTCTTGTTTGCCATATCTAAAAAAATTTTAAAGAGCGAAAAATAATTTTTTTTTATATTACTTCTTTGTATAAAAGACCTTTCATTTTTCGATTTCGTGTGGCATGTAGCCATGCCTTATGAAGTCTTTGAATGGCTAATTTGTAGCATCTTCGGTGTCTGCCGTAATAATGCTAAAAGTAAAATTATAAAAAATTTTTTAAATCCAATTTTTAATTGAAATTACCCATGTAAATCTGAACACTTGCATTCTTTTATATATCCTGTGCGGGCCATGGATGTAGCCGAACCGATTGAGCGTATTGGTTAAATGGACCATCTTCTTATTAAAAAATTATAAAACTAGAAAATCTTGAAATATTATATATATTTTTTGGCTAAAAATTCAAATCAAATTATTTACATATACATGAGTTAAAGTTTTTTGGCATATTTTTTTGTCTTCAAAAAATTCTTCATAAAAATATCGTATTACACTAACTACTAAATAATTATTCTCATGGGTCTGCGAAGAATTTTTTTTTAAATTCTTTCTTTTAATTAAGAATTATTTCTTTTAAGTAAATGATATTTGAGTCCGAAAAAAAAAACAGCCTCAGGAGATAATGCTGAATTTTGTTAACTTTTAGATCTAATAACCCATCTATGGAGAGTAACAATTATTTTCATTTTTTTTTAATTTTACTTGCTTGATTAAATATCTTGTTTTTTGTCAAACAAAAATAAATCAAAATATTTGTTATCCATTAGGCTTATTAAGTACTTAAATTCAAATACTTAATTAGTTTTTAATTTGAATTTGTTTTGTTTACAAAGCAAATATCGGCCAAACGGGCTCAACTCCTAAAGTTCATTTTACTTTGAATGACATTGAAAATCTGACGAAAGCTTCCTAAGATATAGAGTAAAAAAAAAGGTGTAAAATTGACACCGGTTGAGTGTAAAACAATAGCTTTGATTTTCTATAATTTTTTGATTAAGAAAATAAATTGCTAATAAATTTTTTGTTCGGAGAAAATTTTATTCCATCACTAGGCTTAAAAGAAGGACCGTGATCGATTCTATGCTCTATGATTTTTTTTAAATCCCTAATCTATTTAACACTCAAAAACCGGTCTAGTTTTTTCGACTTTTCATGCAACATCTTTTCTTTGTTTTTAGTTAAATAAATTTTAATCAATATTGAAAAATTTTTTTTTATCAAAATTCTAAAATCAATAAATAATAAAAAAATTTAATTTTTGTTGCAAAATATGCTTATTTTCATGGATTAAAAAAAATTAGAAGAATAACACAAAGGGTCGAAAAACCCCTTCGGTAATTACGGTAATTACTTTGAATAAGTTGGTTTCATTAAAATCAATGATTCTATCTAAAATTTTTTTCTAAGTATTTTTCTTTTTTTTTTGATTTGGTCGATTAAAGATAAATTTTAATTTGATTTTTAATAATTTAAATTAAAATTTTTTTGAGAGTCTTTTTAAATATTTAAAAATGTAAATATATTAATTATAGCTCGCTTAGTTTTCATAGGGGTTAAAAATTTCAAACAGGAAAAGATTCAAGAGCCTTTCAGCTTATTACAATTTATTTATTTTTTGGTATTTTTTTTTCGGTTACTTATTACTTTATTTCTGAAACAAGGTCCTAATTTAATTAATTTTATTTAAATAATTCAATTTTTTCTCTAATATTTACGGATGCCCAACAATGCTTGTCCAAAATTTAAAGTAGAAAAAAATTTATAATATAATTTAGATAGAATTATAATAATTTACAGTTCTATTCAAGATTTTATCTTTTTTTCGAAAATTATTTTTTTATTTTTCTCTTCTCCTGGGCTCAGATGTGACACATACCATACATGACCTGATATTGTCCTCAGTGGGCAAGAAAATTCGAATATAAGTATGATCTAAAAAAAATCTGATTTGTCATTTTGTAGAGAATTTTATCTTAATTAAAATGAGCTTAAGCTTTATTTCAATCGGATGATTTTTGCAGAAGTTTTGATGAAAAAATATCAAAATTTTAGAATTTTATTAAAAAATATTTGTGAATATTTAGTAAAATGATGATTTTTTTAAATATCTTGTGATAAATGTTAGATATTGACCTGAAATTTTACACACGTTTTATTTAGAATATAAGCTATTAAATTAATGTATAAGATATATGAAAGTTTGATTTTAAAATACTTTTTTTACGAGTTTTTTAAATTTTATTTTTTTAATTTTAATTTAAAAATTAATCAAATTTTTAATTTTTTCACATAATTTTAATATCTCGGCATTAAAACATAAAAAGTCTATTTTGGCTGTATTGTTTGTATTTAACTTATTTTCATAAACCTCAAAACCAAAACACTTACTACAAAATTTTCGCACTGTTCAGTCTCCATGTTGTCCGAATTTTTCAAGGAAGAATAATTTTTTCGAAAATTAAAATAAAAAATAAATAAAATTTATTGATAAAAATTACTAAATTTTTAAATTTTTAACTTTAAACTCAAGCAGATCTTGAAGGAAACAAAAAGGACGGCTGAAAATTTGTCAGTTTGTAGAGTTTTTGATGAGATTTCAGAATATGAGTCGAAAAGTTAAGGTAAGGCATTTAAAAATCATATTGGTTTTTAGAAAAATCTAAGTTCGATTTTTATGTTCAAAATGTCCTTATTAAAGTTTCAAATCTTGAATTGTTTGTTTATAAAAAAACATTGAAACAAGTTTTCTTGTTTTTTAGAAAAAAGTCAAAAAGCGATCCGAATCTTTTGTGGTCCTTTTGAGAACTTTCTGAAATGTATTCTTAAATTTGTTAGTGGCTAACTTTAAGCAAAGTTTTTTTAATAATCTATTGAATTTTTTTTCTTAGATTTCAATTTAAACGGATTTGTGAATGTTTATCAATTAAATTTAAAAATAGATAATTGGAAATTTATTAAAAGCAAAAAACAATATGCAAAGTGTAAGTCGTCCTTTAAAATAAAATTACAAGAATTTGAGATTTATTTTGCTTGATATTATTTTCAGTTTTTTAGATAAAAATTCTTGAAAAATGATAAAAATAATAAGCATTTTTAAATTTCTGGTAGTAAATTTCTTCATTAAATAAACATCAGATCAGTTACAGTTGGACAAACTTCAAGCAGAGACATGATTTAATTAAAAAAAAATTATCACAACTGTTTTTAAGATTATTTATTTTTCTTTTAACTATCAATAAATTTAATTCGAGCATTAACCACTAATTTCCTTTATTGATAAACAAGATTTATGCCAAGGTCAGTTAATATCCAAAAAACTAATATTTTATCAAAAATAAAAATTATTCATTTTTAATTTAATTATCATTTTATGTCTAGATTTCTAATTTAATAAAAATCAATTTTTACTTTTATTTTTTATTCAAATTTATCGCTCTCGGTTAAATTAAATAAAATAAATACAAATAAAGAAATTAACTTATAACATTGCCATTTTACAATAATTAAAAAAGATAAAATTATTTAACACAATACCCTGAGTAGCAAACTAAATCATGTTTTGAAAGGCTGTGTGAGCTTGTTGCTTTAAATTAGAGAAAAAATGTGAGCAATATAAAAGTCTGAGCGAAAAAATAGCCTATTTTAATTGACTTGACACCAGTTGAAATTTGCAAGAAAACATTTTTTAATATGGTTTTGTCTTTTCTGCATTGATAAACGCCTGAATCATTGGGTTCGACTGCATATAACTCAAGTTCCATATAATCAGAATTATCGTAGGATGAAACCCATTTCTTTAGTCTTCTTAGGTCTTGTTCGATCGGATAACCATCTGAAAATGATTTTCTACATTAATTTTTAAATTTTATCAATAAAAGAAAATACCTTTGAACCACTGAAGACCAAAACTAGATCGGCTATTTTTGTCCGATTTCAAAGAGACCAAACCAGTCGCATTGCAGCGCAATTTAATCCAACTATTTGGCAAAACATCTACTTTTTCCATCAATTCAGCACTCAATCGTTCCGAACGAGCATCTTAGAATAGAAAAGCATAAATAATAAAAAAAAATTTTATTCTTAAAATAAATTCTTACAATTTTTTATCAAAATATTTTCTTAATTTAATTTTAAAGATAAAATTTAATTTGTTAATTTTTTATTTAAATTATTTTTAAAAATACCTTTGGCGTGTTTTACTATTAAATTTACATTAGCTTTAATTTTCTCCTTAGGGTTGAGTTTGATGTAACATTGATAAACACCCTGGTCATCATAGTTCACCTTTCTAATCTCGAAATTCCATGATTCTACTTGCTCGGGATCATCAACTCGGACTACTCTATAGCGCATATTACGCGAGAACTGATGGTTTCCTACAGTAAGAGTCAAAGGAATGCCATTTTTGATACGAAGCCAATTAACATGCCTGTTGCCTAAATTGGCTACTTGACAAGGCAGATGAGTCGTTTCGCCAATATAGGCAGTTATATTTACATTTTCGGTTATCATCCGAGGAATTTCAAAATCTTTTTTTTATTTAATTTTTTCTTTCAATTCATAAAATGAAATAAGTGTTAATTTACCTGTGAATAGGGATAGGTCTTCATAGCACTGAAGAGTGCTAATGACAAAAAAAACAATAACAAAAATTGTGTACACAAGAGCCATTAAATCAGAATATTTGCTAAATCTAAAATTTGTGTTTAAAATTAATTTTTAAAGAAAAAAAAACAAAAACAAAATTAAAACTTAAACATTATTTGAATAAAATTAAAATAAACGGATTTATTAGCAATTAAACAAATAGTAAATAATGTCAAACATTAACTATTTGATTTGAATCAATTTTAACGATCAGATAATTTTTGTCAAGTCTAGAAAATGCCTTAAGAGAATAGAATATATATAGAATCGTTTTTCTGTCAATCAAACCAACAAAAAAATTTAAAATAGAAAATACCATTCAGACAAATGAAAGGATATTTTTTGATAATAATTAATCTTTTATCAAAATGCCGTTGATTTACGTAACAATAACAACAAAAATTTCTATTTATTTAGATTAATCACCGATATTTTCATATTTCCTGTTTTATTATTTTTTGATAAAAAAAAATGCTTTTATTTAAATAATTGAAATTTGAAAAATAATTTATTTATCAATATTGAAATAAAGAAAAAAAAAACAATTTTTTGTTTCTAAACACTTAAAGTTGCAAATTTCTTATTTTAATAAGTCATTTATTAAAAGTAATTAGAAGAAATCGTCTAACCAAAAAAAAATACATCGAGCACGCTCTCACGTAAAGCGGGCCACCTATTGTCAAGCTTGTTAGTTACAATGCGGCTTCTTTAAATTGATCATTTAAATTTAAGTTTTCTCTTTTAAAATTTGTAAATTAGTCTGAACAAATGATTTAGCTGTTTTTAGAGAATTTAATCTGACATTTATTTCTTCTAAATTGTTTGATCGATTATCCCAATTTCGGTATCGATCATTATCTTGTTTTAATCTGGATTAATATTTAAACTAAACATGAAAAAACATATCCATTGATATGCATGCCCGCCTATTGTCATTCAACTAAATCCAAACTCAGCTTGGCATTTATTTCACTTCCAAGTTAAACTAATTATTCTACTTACCTAAGCAAATATAATTTTAAATTAGATTAGTTTTCTCCATTCGTAAAAAAACGAGATTTTTTTCAGACAATTTTTTCTGAATAAATCTGATACTTTTTATTTTTAGTGAGCTTTAGATAAAATAATTCTTAGATTACAATCATCTAATCAATAGAAAATATTAACTTATAACGCTCTCACTATAAAATAGTCCATTAAGCTTCAAATGACATGTCAATTATTAGTTGAAAATTAACTAAAATTATTTAAATTATTACTTATTATTTTTATTAGAAAATAAATCAAATAATAAATAGAGTCCAGAGAGAAAGTTTCCCAGTACAAATTAGAAATGATTTTGCGGCTGCAGTAAGTGCCAGGCATGTATTTTTCTCAAACAGAGTAGTTCCGAATTTGGAATAAGTTGCCAGAAAATGTGGTGAAATTTAAGTCAACCTCTAATTTTAAAATGGCTTTAGATAAGCTCAATAGAATCGGCTGCTACAGCTCTACATGGCCAATTGGCGGTTATGGGCTCAAACAATCTACATGCTAGGTGTCGCAGCAAGAACTACTACTACTGCTACTAAATTAATAAAATTATTTAGAATTATTTTAATTATTCAATCCTTGTTTCAGTTGAAAACCAACTTGTTAATGAATCAAGTGTAAAATTGCTTTTTTTACATGAAAAAATTATAATCAAGAAAATATGCTCGGACTCTTGAGCGTAAAAATATTTTCTTTAATAAATTTATTGCAGTCATTTATTATTAAACTATTTTTGATTTTATTTTATTTTTCAAAAAAAAAAAATCAATTTTTTTAAACTTGAGTTAGAATAAAAAATTCTTTAAGTACAATGATTTAAAAATTTTAAAAATCAAGTGTTTATTTACCCTTTTTAGATCGGTGAACGTCGTCATCGCGCTGAACAAAAATTAATTTTTTTAATTATTAATTCACTTGTTTGTAAAGATATGAAAATTAATTTCTGAAAATTTAAAGACTGTAATCCAAGAAATAATTAGCGACAAAAAAATAACTTAAATTTTTTAACTTGAAAAAAAAATTTTGCTTTCATTCGCATTCTTAATTTAAAAGCATTAATTAAAAAATATCAGTCAATTGAAGACCAAAAACATCATAAATAAATTTTCTTTGACTATGCTCTCTCTTGCAACATAAAATTCATACTTTAACTGCTATACAAAAAAGGCTATTATTAAAAATTTTCTAAATCAAAACTTTCGCTAAATATTACCTGACAATTACGATTTTGAAAAGATTAGAAATAAAATAAAATAAAAATTTTAGTTTAAAAAAATAAAATCATCAAATGTTTAATAATAATACTCTAATTTTGAGTGTTTAGACTACCCAATTCTTGATATTTTTTAATTAAGCTTCTACTAAATAAGAGATTACGAGTATCAAAAACCTATATAGGCACATTTTTTTGACATAAACAATGATTTATGATTCTGTAATTCAGAATTCAAATTTACATTTTTTTAATAAGTCTGAAAATGATCCCAAGTAAGATTAATATTCGTTAAGCTGTTTCTCTATGCTTGGAGAGTACTCTCAAATAAAAATGAAAAAAAAAAACTATTTGCAAGATAATCTCACTTTGATTGCTAAATAAATAGAATGTGAAAAAATTCCTATTTATATCTCCCAAGACATATCTATTTTAATTTATATTATATTTGAATTGATTACGCAATTTTTCACTTTCAGTCTCTAAGGGTTTATGGCCAAATCTGCTTATTTAATATTTTAAACACGCCAAATTATCTAAATTTACTGATTAACTATTGAATTGTCTTCTGGTTGAGTGAACAATATATCTGGTAAATATTGAGCTAATTACTTAATTAAATATTTCTCAGCAGAATATTTGAAATTTTCGACTTTAGCTAGGACACGGTTTTAAATACCGTTTAAAAAGCTGTTCAATATTCTAGCTGTTTTTCTTAAATCATCGACTAGCACCAAAGCTAAATAATTTTAATTTGTTTTTAATGATTTTTGCCATTAAGACCGTGCAGCAATATAAACAAATCCAATAAACATATCATAAATCATTATATTATCGTTGATACACTTATTTTGTCAATTGGTTGCACAACGAGCAGTGTACTCGCGCAGCCATCTGTCCAATGTTTGAGTTTCTTAAACAAATAAGAAAAAAAAAAAACAAAAATAAAAATAAAAACAATTTATTGAGATTAATTCTAGTAATTATCTTATAAATTTCATAGCCAGCCAGCTGTACTAGTCATTTAAGATGGGTCCTAGTTGATTAATAATTTAAACATTTAATAGTCTTGAAATCCAATTCTATTATTTTTGCAAGAATTTGCTAGCTCAATCAAAATGATTATTGCCAATCAAAATTTTAATCTATTTTAAGTTTGAAAAGTAATCAAAAATCGATCTGACTAGATCGATAGCAATTTGCACTAGCATCAATTATATAAGGGCATAAATCCCACGACATGTAGTAAACAATAGAGGGCCCGCTGCGCTTAATGTAACCCGATCTCTTATCTTCTCTAGGATCTGAAACGCTCGCTCAGCAAGAAAGCCAGTCTTTATCTAACTACTAAGATCTTGTAAGAATTTGAATTTTTTTTAATTAGTCTAACTCACTTGATCCGAGCCAAACTTCAAAATTCATTCGAATTTAAGGATTTAATTGACCGAAAATTTAATTCTGTTCTCTCAATAGTTATTTATTTATCTTTCCAGAAATGATTCTTCTAATTCGCTTTTCATCATGAATTAGAAGTAAACTAAACCCAACTAAATTATCTTTAAACTAATGGTTATCAAAATACAAATTAGCTCGAAATGCTGAAATTAATTTACAGGGCTTATTAAAAGCATCCATTAAGAACAGTCTATTCCATCCCACACAAACGCACGGACACATGACATTAGCAAATAGGGAATTATTAAAAATTAATTGAATATTTAATAAAGTTATTTATATTTTGCATTGATTCATGCTTTTTTTTCTATTAACACCGCGAAATCAATAAAAAAAATAGAAATTAAAAAACACAGATTTTTAGAACATATACAAATTGTTTACTTTAATTAAAAAGATAAATTTTTTCTTTCAAGATTCTAATTTATCAGATATAAACTTTAATGGGAGATGAACAAAAATTAATCAATACAAAAATACCTATTCTTATATTTAGCTAAAATTATTGAGATGATGAAAAAAAAAATTACTACTAAATAATCTCTAATTAGAAAAAAAAAGGACAATGGAAAATTTTTAATCTCACAAAATCCATTTGAATATCTACATAGATAGAAAAGAAAACAACGTATTAATAAAAAGCTCGAAATGGGCCTTTTTTCCTGAATTGAACGTTGTTAGATTGAACTTTCTTAATAGAAATTATTACTTAATTAATTTAGTCTAAATCGAGTGAGTGCATGGCAAAAATTGATTAAATTTGACAAAAAAAACTTATGTCTAGCCTCGAGTAAAATCTAATTCTTTTTTTTTTTTTACTTATATTTATTTATTTTCTATTTCAAATCGATATTGGAATTTGCAAGGTTTGTTTGATTTATTTCTAAAATATTAACACTAATAAAATAATTTGTTTAGCATTTGAATTGCTTTTAAATTAATTTAAAAAACAATCTATAAAAATTATCTAACTATTTGAATTTGTTGTTTATGATCTTATAATTAAGTGTGGCCAGCAAAGCAAGCACGGCTAGTCTTCATAAAAACAAAAAAAAATTCTCAACAAAATTTTTTTTTACTTTTTTACATCCTAAATTTTGAAAAAAAATATATTACATTTTTTTTAAATAAAAATTTAAAAAATTAATAATTTTTGTCTGATATTTTAATATATTCCAAAATTGATAATTATTTTTGGCCAGGAAAAAGCTCGTAGTGAAAACGTAATCTGGGCTAATCTAAATTAATTTTAGGACAATAAAGACTATTTGAATAAATTTTCTTTTAGATGTTCTCTTCTTGCTGCAAATTCAATCACATAGAAATAAATCAATATAATGCATTGAATAGCAAGGCTGATTACATGAACCCGAACAATCATTTTTATTAAGTAATAAAAAAATAATAAAAAAAAAGGGAAAAATATTTATTGTTGATAAAAAGCTCCACTGAGGCTCGTAAAATTTATTTCCTTGTAAAACTTAATTTTGTTTGCTATTCAAATAAAGAAAATTATGTGTCGCTATAAGCGTAATTAGCACATATCACGCAAGGTATTTAGCAGAATTAAGTCAGCGTTTAATAATAGACCAAATTAAAAACAACCGAATAAGAAATACTAATTAAAAACGAAAGGAAGTAATATATTATAATTTTAAGAACACTTAAAGATGTTTAATTCTAGAGCACCTTCAAGTCTGGGCCCGGTTTCTAGCATGATTTATTGCATTCAGATCAACTATGATTTATTTTATGCTCGGCACATGCCTCTTTTCGAGGAAATATGCTCGAGCTTTAATAAAATAATTTCAATAAAATTAGAACTTTGGTCTTACCGCGAACTAGTCTAATTTAATAAAAAAAAAACCTAATAAGTCGTCTTTAACTTTTTTCTCTGCTCAAATATTTATTCTAAATAAATCAATCAATGTCGCTCTATAAGTTTTCGCTCTTGTTAACACTCGTATGGATTTAGACACATTTTATTTACAAAATCCGGAAAAGTTTTATTACCGTTTCAATAAAGTTTAAGAGTAGCTAGCAGATTTTTTTTTATTAGAAATTAATCTCAGACACATTGGTGACCCTCGACCATGATATTTTTTTTGAATAAAATTTCAAATAAAAGCCGTCTGAGTAATTATTTTTATTAAATTTGTTTAAAAAAAAAATATTTAAAAATAATATTTTTAGTTTATTATCCAAATTATGAGTTCTATAAGCTAATTAAATTGTGTCCCTGTTGCTAAAAGTAAAAGCACTTGAAATAATAATTGTTTGTGCAATTTTATTTTTGCCCATTTTAGTTATAAAAACAAAAGCAATAATTATTTGGAGTTATTGCGAAAGCTATGGCTCCTAGTATCGAATCTCTAATTGAATTTGACTGCTATACTAAATTTTCAGACGATTTTGTTTTCATTGAAATTTTAATCTAAATAATTAAAGAACACAATTCTTCAGCTAGATTATTATTTAGTTCTTAAGTAGTTTGCAAAGAATTTTTCCTGCATAAAATAGTGCTTGAAGATACCGGACTCGACTAGAGATTCACGAATTTTTGGCTCACAGCTAAATAGTTAAACAAAAGACTTTATATTTAAGATTAATTTATTCGATTTTTTTTTAAATTGGCTCTAAAATTGTTGTTTGAACTAATTTTTATTTCCTTTTTTTTAAAAATTTTTAGCCAAATAATTTTTGTTCAAAATAAAATTTATCAAAAAAATGTTTATTTTTCAATTAATAAAATATTTAAAATATAATATTTATTTTGATTCAATTTAATTGTATAAAATTATATCTACCATAAATTAAGTGAGGCAGATTTTGTTTTGTTGCGTGCGCTAGTTATCATATGCCCAATGTTAATATCGACTAATTAATAATGTCTGGTTTAAAACTTAAATTTTAATGCTACGATTTTTTTTGACACGAGAAATTTAAGTCAACGCCGCATTGAAAGGAAAAATTTTATTCATGTTCATAAGCTCGTTTTAAAAAATCAAAAATTAAAATAAATAAAAAAATTATTTTTTTTTCTTTTTTCTAATATTTCTAATATTTTATTTTCTGTCCACCATACCAGACTTCTTTATCAAAAGATGCTTTGAAAATATTCATTGTTGTCGCATTAAGGGTTAAATTGTTTGCAAAATTGACATGTTTCCTTCGTAGGTTTTTCACATTCCTAGTCAATATCTATTCAAAACTTACCTAAGACCAATATTATTTTATGGTATAGAAAACTTTAGTTAATAAAGCTGAGAGAAAAAATATCCAAACAAAGTTGGTCTTAGGTAAGAATCTACGAAGAAAATAAGTCAATTTTGCTAACAATTTATCCCTCAATGCTTAAACAAATTAAGGAAAATATTTTAATATCTTTTTTTAACACTTGAAATAATTCTCCCTTTGAAACAACGATGCTCAAGACTCATCATAAAAGTTGTCTAACAAGTCAAAATGATTGTCAGGCAAACAAACTAAGGTGTACATCATCCATAACGATAGTACATATTTTATTGCCTTTTTGATGCTTTAGGGTTAACCTATAAAACTTTATTTTAACCTCTGACCTAAAATAAACCTAACAGATTGAGTCTAACTATCCAACTTTACTTCATAAAAGTTGCTTTATTTAAATGAAAGAATAAATGAAAAATAAATTTTCCAATTTTTTTTACACTAGCCTATTTTTGGCCTAATATTAGGTTTTTTTCGAAAACAAAAAAAAAACAAAAATTCTTCATTTTTCGATTAATCAAAATTTACTGAAATAAAATAAATTAAAAAAAAAACCTAATGCAGTAAGAACTACGTTGTACTCTTTGCATCCTTTTATTTCTTTCTTTTTCATAAGATTCCAAGCTGCTGTACAGTAATCAAGTTGTGGTCTTAAAAACGCAGTGTTAAGTCTTCTAAAAATATCAGTTGTCCAGAATTTACTATTTATGATGATACCTAAATCTCTTCCACGGACGACTGTTCTAGCACATGATTGTGTGAAGCATCTATCTTCATGGTGAAAAGTATTTGGGAGAAGCCTATGAAGCTAAAACGCATGATTTTGCATTTCTTTTGGTTGAACTTCATGTGCCAAGTGTCAGCCCAGCTAACTATATTGTCAATATCTTCTTGAACAAGTTTTAACTCCAGCGAATTAAGTATGATGGATCTATATATATATTAACTCTATAAATTTTAATATGTTTTATCAAGGAGTTTCTTGGCAAAGTATTTACTAATTTTGACTTCCTTGATATTTTTCTTACAAAATCATCAGGCCTTACATTGTTTGGATATTTTTTCTCTCAGCTTTATTAATTACAGTTTTCTATACAATAAAGCAATATTGGTCATAGATAAGTTTTGAATATGTGTTTATTTAATTTTGATTTTATGTTCTTGGTATTAATTTCTAGGTTTGTTTTGGATAAATAGAATACTCTCAATGTTCTAAGTCTTCTTTCTTTTAAATGTTGGTTACTTTACAACTCTTTCGATTTTTTGAAAACTAACAAAACTTTTTCATTTTTGGATTGAGTTAATTATTATGAGAAGATTATCAGCATACATTAAAATGCCTGTTTTAATTCGGCCTATGTCTACGATTTGACTATTTTTCATTATTTTGTTGATTAGATTATCAACCTAAATTAAAAATAGTTTTGGTGAAAATGAATAATTATTTTGTTTAAAGCCTAGAGTTTTTTTTGAAGAATGAGGAAGTTTCATTTTTGTTCTGGACAATTCATTCACCATACACTCAAAATTTGTCAAATTTTTTCATTAAATTTCTTTTATATTTATATTTTAGTTTTGTAATAGCCGAGCATGGCGAAATAAAATTAATTAATTTACCAAAAAATTTAATATAATAGTTTTTTTTTGCATGCGGCCATCAATACTGTCAACACCAACTTTTGCCGGTCTTTGACCGCTCCTTATGGATGCACAACTTGTCTTTTTAGTATTTCTGAATGCAAAAGGCATATTTAAAGATCAGTAAGTGTGTTTCCAGACTTTGCGATTAAATTAACCATCATAGGAGAGAAAAGATAATCCTCACAGACCTGGGTTTTTCAGATGATATTGCTCTATCAAAGAAAAGACACGAATAATTAGCTGGTTGGAAATTTTTATAAGTTATAAGCAGAAGAACAAGAAATAAAACGCTTAAGCCAGTTATAAAATAATCAGTTAATAGGATTTTAAACTTTTTGCACAAATAACTCTTGAAAAACTGTTTTTAATGCAAATGTCAAGAGTTAAATTAATTATGAAATGTATTAGATGGTATACAATGGGTGAATTAAAAACAAATGAGGCTTTTTGAAAATTTTTGGAAATTACGAACCAAAGTTAAGTTATCTTTTAAGACATTATTCTATTATAACTTGCCTGATAATTTAAAAAATATACTTAATAATTTAATAAATAAGAGAAAAAAAATTGGATTTTTTTATTCAAGATTGCTACATATCTTTGTGATCAAGAGATTGTTGCTAAAATATTCAACATTTTTTATTTTTGTAAAAATCTTAATTTTTAAAAAATTAGTTTAAAATTTGTAATAATGTTTTCAAAAGAATAAAATAAAGATCAACTTAACTAGAATTATTTTTCAATTTGGGTTATATTTTCTGTTTTATTTTTATTCAAATTTTACTTTAAACCAGCTAAGACATATTAAAAAAAACTAGTTATTCAAGCCACTCAATGACCGCAGAGAACACTGAAAATTAAAAAGCCTCAAAAATATGAAAATTTAAGAAAAAAGCATTATTTTGGGGACCCAGTAGCCGCAACTAACGGAACCCAATACTAATAGATAAATAGCAAAATATTAAATTTATTTAAAAATTATTTTTTCATAAACAAAAGAAATAAACTATTTAGAAGTCTAGTCTGCAACTTTGAACCCTTTGCACAAAGCTAGATGTCTAGGCTAGACTTTTTGAGTATAAATAAAATAAACAATAGGAGAATACTTTATTCAAAATAAGAATAAATCACCGATATAAAAATACATTTAAAAAAATTTTTTTATTTTTAGCTATTATATTTTTCAAATCGATCACTTAAAAAGACCTGTTATAAATGTTAAAAAAAAAACTACTAAATAAGTACAATTAAAATAAGAGCTCACAGACAAAAAAAAACTTGTAAATAAATGATAATTATTAATCAAAATTACTTTTATTCGAGTTTAATAAAAAATCATAGTCGTAATGTGTATTTTTAAATTCTTAAAAATTTCCATTTACCAATAGAGCCGAGAAAAAAAAAAGTATTGTTAAAAAAATTAAATAATTTCTTTATTTCATAAAATCAATTTGATTGATTGATCTCTTCTAGTTCATTTACATAGCTTGAATTACTTCTTTATAATTTTAAATAAAATAAAAAAGTAATTATTTTAATTAAAATAAAAAACAGTTTAAAATTAATTACTCTCACTTTCAAGGGCTTCAATTGAGAAAAATTTGACATCAGCATCCGAGTCCTGATTTAACTTTTCTAAGCACGGCTTCACTTGGTTTTGAAGTGCACCCGATCCGACCACAGGACAAATTTTCTGCAATGTCTTGGCCACATTGAACCTAACATTTGCAACCGGATCACTTGCCAAGCCGAGCACTGTGGGCAACATTACTTTTTGTGTTAGCTCGGGACCGCATGACTGTGCCAATACATTTATACAAAACAAACAAGTCATTCGAATCAAGTAGTTTTGATCTCTGGCCATGTTTAGTACTTTCGGTATAATGGTGCTCTGGGCCCATTCATGGCCAAATTTTTCAACTAATTTTTTTAAATTATTTGTAGCCGCCTCTCGAATAGCATAAACTTTGAATAAAAAATTTAAAAAATAAATTTAATTTTTTTTTTTTACTGTCCTAAAATTTACCATGATCAAGAAGCCAATTGGCGTACAAATTATTTAGCTTTTCGTCAAAGAATTCTACTCCCAACTGTCCGGCCAAAAGCGGCATGTATTCAATGATAGCTAGTCGAACTCTCCACTTTGAGTCCTCGGCCAACTCTACTATTGCCGGCAATAAACTTTGGGACAATGTTTTTACTCCAATTACTTCATTGACACAATCTAGATTGGATATTATATTTAGTCGAACATCAGGACACTCATCTTTTAGCTGGGTCAAAAACAAAGGAAGTAAATGTTCAATGGTGTTCTCTTTGCCGACCACGGGTGAAAGGCCCATTATAACCGAGGCGAGAGCTGATTTAACGTGTTGATTGGAGTCATTTACCAAGTCTTTTACATATGGGAGTACATGGGTCATGATGGTTTGTTCTCTGGATTCGGTGGGAAGATTGTGGCAAAAGTCTTTTATTTTACCGGCAGCTGCGGCCCTTACTTCGGCCTCGTTGTCCTTTAACAAACTGCCAAATGCGCTCACAAGCTCGTTTTTAGTAATCTCGGGTCCCACTGCTTGCTGAAGTTCGACAAATTTGTCTGCCACAACATATCTCACTCTCCAGGACTTGTCGTCGATTGCTTGCTTGATTGAAGGCATCAAATAGCGCTCTATGTCTTCGTGTCTGAAAAGACTGGCAATAACAACGCATGCCTCTACGGCCAAGAGTCGAACAGAGTCTTGCTCGTCGCCAGCTAGATTATTGAACAAAGGTATAAGCTCGTTTCTGACATGGTCAATTTCGACCACTTTGACAAACTCGCCGAATTTAGCTGCTGCTGCACGGCGCACCATTGGCGTATCGTCCGAGCACAGATTTCGGAACAAAGATCTCAACTCCATTTTAATTGAGTTATTTACACGCTGATAGCAAACACTAATCAGACCACAGGCAGATGTGCGCGAAGTGAACCAGTCACCTTGGGACAGTCGTTTGACCATTTGAAAAAAATGCTGTTCCAAGTCGGCTGTTGAGTGTTCGGGTGCGAGCAAGCGAAGCGATTCGACCGCTTTGTCCCGCACAACAGTCTCTTCGACGGTGGCCAAGCTTTCCAGAGGCTTTAGCAAGCAGTGTACGAATTCGGGACCGCCGACCAGCGGCGTAAATTGACCCAGTTGTTCGGCAAGGGCGAGCAATACTTCATCTTCGTCGTATATAGTCTCAGTCAAAAAGGACATTAGTTCGGTGCGAGTGCGCTCGGCACCTAGCGCCAACGCGATTGTGGACAATTTTTTAATGCTGTTTAAACGAAGCTAATTTTTAATTTAAAATTTAATTAAAATTTAAATTTAAATTTAGGGCTTAAATGTATACCTGAACGTCTTCGTGTCTAAGCTCGTCAATGAGCACAGCTATTGGAAATAGGCTTTCGTCTGATCCAGCTACGTCAGTCATTTTTATAATTAAAAAAAAATGTTTATTTTTATCTAAAAATAAAAAAGTAAAATGAGAAAAAATAGGTATAAAATTGGGTCTAATTATAAATGCTAATCGGCTCATGAAAGTTTCGATGTGTAGCTTAAATTTTGTGTTGATAATTTTTTATTCTTTAATGCAAGAGAAGAAAAAAAAAGATGAATGCAAGTAATTCGGGTGCAAGTATTGACGATTAAACATTTTATGGTTTTATTAAATGCAAAAATTATTTTCTATTAGTTGAGCTAAGCTATGTTGATTAGTGTTTCGTTGTTTATGCTTGTTGCTGTGCAAATGTTTACTGCTAGATTAATAATTAAGAGAATTTTTTTTAGCTGCAATATTTGTCATAATTTGCACGTATTTTAGTGTCACTTCAATTCTAATTTCTGACTAGCATATGCATCGCTTTGTCTTGACAGCTAGTTAATTAACTCAACAATTCGAAAGCCGATCTCTAGTTTTTAAATAAATTGTTACTTATTTTTTCGAATAAAATTTATTTTTAAAACCTTGATTTTTTTATTTTTGAGTAATTAAGAAATGATAAATGTAAAAAAAAATGCTTAATTTATGCTTATGTTTTTACTTTAAATTTTATTTACAAATTAAACCTTATAAAATCAACTTTTATTTAAAATTTTTAGAAATAAAAATTACCATGGTAAAGTTTTTCCTAATTATTATTTAATCTAACAGTTTTTTTCTGATTTTTACTGATATTTTTGACTTATTTATAATTGATAAGATAAGTAATTTTCTTACAAACAAATTTTTACTAAAAATTTCATTTTACTTATCTGGAAGTTAAGTTTTTACTGTTCATTTCAATTCAAATTTTGCTCAAATTTATTTAAAAAGAAATTCTTTTAATTTTTTTAAATTGGTTAAAAACAAAATATAGTTTAGAACTGAATGATGTTAGTGCTATTTATTAAAGAGAAAAATTCCCATCTTTCATGGATTAAGTTTGGTGGCATTTTAAAAAACTTGGGTACGTCAATTTATTTTAATCAAATTAAAAGATATAATTTCTGATAATTTGTCTGGTACAAAGCAAAAAATTTAATTAGTTTTAAAAATTAAAATATTTGAAAAAAAAATATTTTGATGAAAAATGCTGATTTTTGATTTCCATACAAAAAAGAAAAAGAAGTTTTTTTTAAGGAAATAAATGAAACAAATTATGGTACACTATTTGCAGTATTCCATTTGAATCGAATAAAAAAGTGACTTAAATATAATAAATTATATTGTCTCTAGTTTAAATTTATCAAAAAAGGAAATAGTTAAAATTTTATTTGAAATTCGCAACGCTGAATAGCATGTTCTGAAAATAGCATCAATTAAATTAAAATGTGTCAAAATAGCATTGGTAAGAATTAAGAAGTTTTAAAAAAAGCTGTTATCAAATCCCTTAGATTTTATTTGAATAGCGTCAATTAAAATAGCATGTTTACCTGATAAATAATAATTCTAGAAATAAAATTGTTTTTAATATACAAACAATTAAAGATTAGAGATAGAATTTCTAATTTCTTCAATGTTTTAATCCAACAAAATATAGCAAGGCTGCTATTTTTATTTTCAAAACAAAGTCTTTTGACTTGACTTAAAATTGTTCCAAATTCTTATTCAATTGAAGCCATACCAGAAGACTGATTAACACTTCTTTTATTTAATTTTATAAAATAATTATTACAAATTTAAAAATAAAAATTTATAAATTTGTTTTAAAAAAATAAATTAGTTTTTGAAATAAAAAACTGGGGGTACTTGCATTTCAAGCTGATTGATAAACTTCAATTTGTTGAAGAATTAATTGAAGCATCAACAGTGAACAAATTTAAGAGTTAATTTAATAGTTATTTAATAATTTTAAGTCTTTTGAGTTGAAAAATTAAATAAGAATTTGGAACAATTTCAAATCAAGTCAAAAGACTTGACTTGAATATTTTTATTCAAAGGCAATCTAAGTCTCCTACAGTTAAGAAAAAAAATATTCTTCATGCTATGATAAATTCTAAATTCTTGGAAACTTTAGTTTTAATTTATTTGAATTTTTCTTCAACATATTATGGATGCATAATAGAAATAACTTTGGCTAACTTCCATTTGTTGTCAGACTATAGTGGAAGAGTATAAAGCCGACTTTGAATCAAGGTTCTGAAGGAGCTTAAGCTCGATACAGAAATACAAATAAATAATAAATAAGGTATCTCGAATATCAGACTCCATTGTTTAAAAGCTACCTTACTATTTCTTCTCTTTTTCCCTGGGCCATCAGATATTTAAACATTTGTAGCTCACTATTTCGTTTTGTCTATTTTTTAAACTTATTCAATTTTTACTTTTATTTATTTATAAAATTTTTATTTTATTCTATTTAATTTTGGTCTTCTTTTTTTGAATTGAGGGAGACATTAGCTTAGTACAGTTAAACAAATAATATTCATAAATATTTTTTACCATAAAAAAGCGAATAGGAGTTAATGGTTAAGAACTTTAATTTTGAATGTTTAGTGACTTGGCTCATTGACTGATTAAAACTTCAGCTATTAAATTAATTAGAAAATATAGATAATAAACAAATATTTAAAATATCAAAAATCCATAAAAATAATTTTATTATAAAAATTTAAATATATAACAAAAAAGTGTATGCCCGATAAGAGATCATTTATACAAAATATCAAAAATGCCAAAGCTCAAGTTCTGAAGAAGCAAAAAATGTTCTGTAAATTGTAGCAACTGGTACATCCTTCAAAATTCAGATTTTTACTTCAACTTTACTTTAAGTAGTGGTACAAAGGATGTACAAGTTGATGTAATTAACACAACATGATTTGCCCCTACAGAACTTAAGCTTTGGAATTTTTGATATTTTGTTTTTTGTACCAAATTTCACAATGCCTGCACTAATTGCTAAAAGGACTTTACAATTTGCAGAGACCGTGAATAATTTTTCACCTAATAAGAAATCATTAAAATATAGGTAAAATAGGGTATTGTGAATTTTGGAACAAAAATTAAGAATCAGAATAACTAAATAAATTTCAGTGATACAAACTGAATTTTGCGGACCTTTAGAAAATAAAGAAACAAAATTTAAAATTTTTATTTTATATTTCAAAAGTCATAATGCGTAAAATAGATAAAAAAATAAGGCTATTTTTCTTTAAAAATCAACTTATTAAGAAAAAAAAATTCTTGAAATTCCGATAGAGATATTGTTTGCATTAGCAGAAGAACTGTATATATTAATCGTATTTAAATAATAAAGATTCATTTATTTTTTTAGATTTTAAACATAATTAAAATTATCTTTGATTAATTTTTTTTATAAACTTAGTAGAAAATTTTTAAAATTGCTAAAATGTTGTTAATTCATTATTAAAAAGATTGGAAAACAAAACAAAAAATGTAATAACATGTATAAATAGTTTTTTATTTTATGTTCATGCATTCACTTTTGATTTTCTTGTTCAGGTTGTGATGTTTTTAAGTTGTTTAGACCTAAAATTTCATTTTGGTCAAAGTCTCTTGGGTAATAATCTATAGTCATACACAAATCTTCATCAGGACTATAAGGATTCTTTAAAAAAAAATTATTTATGATATATTAAAGGAAAGAAAATAAAAAAAGCCAAAAAAAATTTCTTATTATTTCAAGGATGAGTTTTATTTCAAAATGAAGTAAAGCAAGATGTCTTTATGGGTTATTCAATATTTTTTTCGATAGAAATATTGAGACTAAAAATAATAAGGTATTAATTTTTGACTTTAATCGAGAAGAAGATTTTTCTCATAATAAATGAAGTACTAATCAAAATAAATATAAATTTTACTTGCAAATATGAATTACCGCTGGCATCATCTAATATCACAGTCACATTTAGCATCTTTCCATTTTGAATCATTTGCAATTTATTTAAAAATTCATTCATTACACGTGCCTCATCATTAAGGAAAAAAGAACATGTCCCTCTAAGCTGATCAATGGCGTCTCTCAATATTCCCTCTAAAGTAGTAAACTTACCACCTAAAGAACCAGAATTCATGTAAAATTCAATTTCTGGAATTTCAAGTGTTGCATTTTCGGAAATAATAATTTCTCTATTTAAGTCATCTGAATTGATTATTTTTAATATGTAACGAACTCCTTTTTCCATAATGCCGCCACCAAATGTGACTGAAGAAGACTTATATCCACAAGTCTCGCATAAACTGCATGCAATCACAATTTTCTTGAAAAAGGGAATCTCAATCATATTCATTGATGTATTGATTTGTCTTAAACAGGATGGACATTGATTTGAAAATTCAGCTAAATTACTCATCATTTCATTTTGATAAGCGTCTTTGATCTCAACTTTTTCCATTCAAATTTCTATATCTTTGAATATTTCAATTGAAGTTTTAAATCTTTGATTTAAAAAACTTAAATTCATAGTCTTTTTAGTTACTATTGGAAATTTCAAAATTTAAAGCAGACTTTCTGCATGTTTAAACATGCAGCTTTTAATTTATTAAATGTTATAAGTATAAAATTTAAAAAAATAATTTCACAATTTTTCAAGTAAATTCAATTAAGCATATAAATTAAAATTTTTTAGGATTTTTTCCATATATTTACCAAATATTACTATTTTTTTTGTGTTTTCTTTTTGCAAAAAAGTTAATAGAAAAAAAATGCCGAACTTATTTATGTGTTATTTTGATCTAAATTCACTTTTTCACTTTAAATATATAATTATACCATTATATTTTTAATTTTTTAATCTGAACTTAGAGTAGTGGAATCAAGATCAATTTGGTTGGATCATGAGCCCCTTGCAGCATTATAAAATTAAATGAGCTACAAAATTAACAATTTAATATAATATAATTTAATTACTAAGACTGCATATTGAAGTTTATGATCAATAGTTTATGAGATATATTTTCATGTGCATTTGCAAAAATATTTAAATATTTGATGACATAAAATATAAAACTTAACATTGAAGGTTAATCTTCAATAGTCATAATTATTTCCATTTATTTTTGAAGGAATCTTTCCTTATTAGTTGAAAAAGGACATTAAATTTCACACAGTTCCAAAATAATTTTTGCATATTTTCATAAATTTCAAATTCTTTTAAAATTTTTTAATCCAAGACTAAAAATAATTTTCCAAAGACTGTAAATTAAATAAAACGATAAATTGTAGAACATTAATTAATAATGATAACTAATTGACAGTTAAAAAAGCGTGTCTTTTTTTCTTTTTAAAAATTACAATTTCATTTCCTCTTTTTTTAATTTTTAAGATAAATTATTAGACACTTGAAAATAATTGATGGGATTTGTAAAAAAATGTGTCTCTGGTGTGTAGCTGGTGTGTAAATGGACAGAAAAAAAATGAGAAAGGATATTAATTTTAAAAATAACTTATCCATAAATCAAAACTGAGCTAAAATTGGTAGTAGAAAAAATATTTTTAAAAAAATTAGCTTCCAAAAAAAGGAAAGCTTCAAATTGAGATACCTAAAATTTTTATTATTTTAATTATTTTTAAATTTTTTTTTAAATTCAAAAGCACTTATTAGAAATTTTGTAAAATAAATGTTTAAGATTAAAATTTAGAAGATATTTTGCTAAAAATGGGGAAATCGATTTGATAGTGGAAAATGTATGTTCTTTAATTCAAAGGACCAGGGGTGTCAATTTGACCCTTTTTTGAAAATTCAATTGTAATTTTTTAATTAACGATAAATGATATTTACATGATATAATATTTGTTTTAAAGCTTTTATAGAGGTCTTTTAAATATTCTGCTTTTCATGTTACAAACTTTTATGGAACTAAAAAGTCATTAAAAAATTATCAGTTTTTTTTTGCTCCCAAACATATATATTTATTATGTATTTAAGAATAGTAAATGAGAATCTACAAGAAAATCGGAATGTCATCATAAAAACATATTGTAAAGTAGCTGGTGGTATGTTAGCGTTTTAAGGTGCTATCAGAACAAAATGAAATAGAAATCAAACTTAGTCGTTCAAAAAAACAAATTAACTATTTTTTTTATTAAAAAATTGGAAAATGGAAAAATAGAAAATTTTTTTCCTTTTTAGTTTTTTAAAATTTGATTACTAAAGATTATTTTTTGTGCTTATAATAAGACTTTTTTTTGTACAGACCATATAAAATTACTAAGCATAAATTTTATTATTCATGATATTTTGAAAATAGACCTTTGTGAATTTTATTATTTAAATTTTAAACTTAAATAAAATTTTTTTCCATATATTTTAGATTTTTTTTTTGATAAACTTTATTTGGTCAAAAAAAATTTAATTTATTCAAAATTTTTGTGTTTAATTAATTAAATAATACAATTATAAAATAAAAAAACAATACCATCTTAAATTTTAATTCTTCAGCGAAATGAAAATTTAAATTAAATGATCAAATAGCCTTTTTGTACTAAAAATTAGTTATTTATAAGTTGAGTTTAGAGCTAATTTTTAAAGCTAACTCAAGTCAGAATAAAACTTCTATAAAATAAAAATATATATAAAAATCTAGCAACCATATTCTCGGCTAATTGATCTACAACAATATTTTTTATTGCATTCTAAATTTTCGCATCCGTTTGCACTGTCTCTGAGAGGACCATCAGTGATGTTATCACAATAGTACAAATTTTCTCCTTTAAGAAAATCACTAAACTCCAAGAATAAGTTCATACCAAAAGACGTTAGATTAACACATCCCGACAGGTTTAGATATTCCAAGTTATTTAATTCGTATTTCGAGGCTATATAGCTTAATTAAAGTAATAAATAAATAAAATTTTCATAGTTGACTTTTTCATTAAAATTTACCTTAGTCCATAATCAGAGATGGACCAACATCCAGAAAGATTTATTGAAACCAAAGATGGATTTTTCTCGCTTTCTTTGCTCACAGTGCATTTTTTACAAGTATTGAATTCACCGGATTCTATTTCGCTTATTTCCTCTTTTTTATTAGAGTCACATCTAAATCTAGAATTAACTGCACACTCATTTTTTTCGTTTGATAAAAGTAAAAATTTAAAGGCATTGTCTGTCAAATTTTCGCATCCTTCAACATTTAGTTTTCTAAGCTTGTCCAAACGAACTCTTAAAATTAAAAAAAAATTAAATCAACTCAGCTACTATTCAATTTTTAAATGTGAATTTTTTAATTCAACATAGCTTTAGGGAACCACTTTTTTTCAAGTAACATTTTAGCCATTTTTTGGCAAAATAAAGATTTTTTGGTAATGTTAATTTGAATGGACATGAGCAGTTGGAGAGTTTTTAAGTTACCCAGTTTAAATGCACAATTTACTCATAATTAAGAGATTTTTAAGAATTAATCATAAAGGTTTGAAAAAAGACTGATATATTTGAAGTTAGGAAATGCGAAATGCTAAATTTTTGCAACATACTGTAACATAAACGAGAAACTTTACTGGGGTTTAAATCAAGTAAGCTGGACAAAACCTTTCAGTTTTTAGTGGTGTTCCTCAAGGCTCCGTTTTGGGCCCACTACTGTTCATGCTTGAACTAATTGAAAATGATTGTAAAGCCTATGCAGACGACACAAAAATAATCGCCGTCATAAAAAATTTTTCATCACACTTGAAACTTCAAAGTGATGTAGACAAAATTTGTGATTGGTCATAAAAGTGGTCAACAGTGCTAAACACAGACAAGTACAAGGTCTTACATCTGGGTAGATCTAACTCTTAGTTCGATAATAAAATCGAAAAACAGTCTGGTGAAAGACAACTTTTAGCTAAAACATTTTATGAGAAGGAAATATTTTAAAAAACATGACATGAAATGGGATATTCAAGTTAGACATAGTGCTGCTAAAGTGAATAAGATGTTGGGTTTAATTAGAAAATCGTTAAATTCCTTAATAAAAACAACACTATAGTGTTATTCAAATCTCTAGTTAGACCACAAATAGAATATGCCATCAGCTCATGGTATCCATATTGTGTTTTAAAAAGTACAAAGAAGAGCTACTAGACTGGTTCCTGATTTGAGAACATTAAGTTATACTGAGAGGTTAAGAAGAATGGATTTGACCAATCTTCAAACGAGAGGGCAAAGAGGCGATCTAATCCAAATGTTCAAAATTGTTAATAATTTAGAAAAGGTGAATTTCGTAAACGACACTTATATGTTTGCTCAAAGCACAAAACATAACCTCAGATCTCATAATAGAACTATTTATAGAGAGAATAAGAAATATTTTCAACCAAGATTTAATTTCCTTACAAACAGAGTCACGAAAATCTGGAAAAATTACCAACTGACATTGTAAATGCACAGAATTAGAACAGTTTTAAGGCTAAACTGGACGTCTAGATGAAAGAAAATTTTTCCTTTCTTGATGCGAATGCTAAAGCCCTATAGGGCTTTACTTAAAGCTGAATAAAAGTTCAAGTTGCAGTTCTATTTTACTACTACTACAACTACTATTTATGAAGACTAGATAAAATTTTACATTAACTGTTCAAAACTTCACTTTAAGATTAAATTAAAATTTTTCCGCTTTTCAGTTCAAATAAAAAATAAAAATATTTAAATTTTTTTTTAAACAAATGTTTGCATTTGGAAAATTATTAAGTAAAAAAGGTGCAACAAATTATGTTTCAAAATTTTTTTTTTTAAAATACATTTGTATTCAATTCTATATTTTTAAACTATAGCTTTATTTTTTAATCCATTTTAGATTTTATTCCAACTAGTCCCCTCTTACCGGTCAAAAGGCTTTTTTGGCATTTATAGTGCATAAATATACAAGAATTGACAAATTAAATGACAATAGGCAAAAATTTATCAAAAATATTTAGTTGAATAAATGAAATATCTACCCTCTGAAAGAATTATCCCCAATAGAATTATAACCAATATTTAACTCAATCAAATTTGGACACAATTGAAGAATTCTCCGGGCCAAATTATTGTTTAATGAAGTGCAGTTGCTCAAATTCAATTTTTGAACATAAACACCAATCTTTGGTAATAAATGTCGTATCCAGTATTGCAATGTTTTTATATCATTTAAATCCTTTGTTTAAAAAATTTAAAACAAAAACTAAATTTTTTGATTTCTAAAATTAATTTTTACAATTTGAGTTGAACTATCGAAATCGTCTTCGTCACTTTCGTCTATAAAATCCATTTCTTTAAACTGAACATTTTGGTTTCCTTTTAGATAGGATTTGTTTTCTTAATTTTAGTATAAAATAAAAATTACCAAAAATTTTTATTTCATTTTTAAATTTACTTGATTTCCAGTTATTAAAATCCAAATAACTCCAATTGCTAGGATCGAAAATTAGCTCGTTCCATTTTCGACAAACTTGAGCAGATTTAAGCTTGTCCGTGGTAGACAGAAGCGAGAAAATTTTCATCAAAATCTCATCTGGCAGTTGGCTTATATAATTTGGCATTTGATTTTCTGAAACAAAAGTTTTCATTTTTGGCTCGCATTTTCTTCTATTGGCAACATTTGGCCGCTTTCTTTGCTGCATGTGCAATTTAATCACAATATTTTTCATTTCATGAAGTTCTTCTTCAGTGAAATGCTCACAAAGCAGAGGCTGAAAGATATCTTCTTCCTCTTTCATGTGAGGAATAAATTTCTTAAAAAATGAACTAAGCGCTTTGCGCAATCGCACTCCAAAGCTTATTTTTTCACTTATCGATTTTGTCTTATTGAGATACATGTAGCCAGCCTCTACCAAATTTATGAGTGGAGAAAATTCGTCGTCCTTGTGACAATTGCACACTGCCGAGTTGTAAATTGCCATATTGGTTAATTTTTTTTTTAGTTTGATCATAATATGTTCGTTTTCGATCTCTTCATGTCCTTTAAACTCGTGAAATACCGTGCCCAGATTGGTTAAAAGAAGAATCAAAGCATCGCTATTGGCAAAATCTGTGGTATCAAGCTATAAAAGGCTAAATTAGGCAAAATTACACTCTTTAGATAAGAATACATACATTCTTATTGCAGAACTTGACCAGCTGCTTCATGCGACTATGTGGAATTTTGAATATATTAAATTGTTCGGGCTTAATTGACATCTGATATGTAATGATCTAGATAAAAATATTTGAACGCTAAATCATAAAATGAAAAATATTATTATTTTATTTTAATTTTTATTTCAAGAAGTATGCATTGTAAATGCTAAATTAGAGAACATTCTCGTAGTTTTGAGCATGAGTGAAAAATATTTTGAGTTTTTAAGCTGAATATAATAAAAGGCTTATCAAATTAAATTTTTAGTTAGTTAAATTTAAATCTAATATACATGATATCTCTTCATCTCTGCATGATTGGACTTTTTTCAAAATTAAAAATTAATTGATTTATTAAGCTCTTTTTGTGAAATGGAAAAAAAAAATTTCAAAAAAGTTTTTATGATCGATCTCATGGTTAGGTGCAAAAATAAAATTCTAAAAAATTTTTAAAGAATTAAAAAGACAAAAAAGATTTTTCTTTTGAGTTACTTAAAACGGCTAAACTTTGGGTGACCCTGTAGCTGAAAAAACTTAAAGTGTTGTTTGGTCTTTTTATGATTTTTTTAATCATAATTTTTTTTAATTTCGAATCTTAAATTATTGTTTTTGTTTAATTTAAAACAAAAACTAGACTTTTCTTTTAGAATAACATTAACACTCAAACATCGGAGGAGTTTTTTCGGTGCTTTATAATATACCGTATTCCCTCGTTCGATTATGCTGCTCTATACACTAAGACATGCATATTAAAATATCAAATTAAGAATTTTTCCAAAAGCTGGTAGCTTAGCTTATGGTGCAGCATAATCGAACGAGGGAATACGGTATCTCTTATTTGTATTTGGTTAAATAAATGTAATAATTTTTTGATTTTTTTTATAGAATCAAAAAAAATTAAAATTATATTTATTTTTATTTGCTTATTTTGATGGAATTAAAATTAAAAAGAAAAGATAACACTTAGGCTCCAAAAAAACCCTCCAGTTTTAGAGTGTTAAGATACGAAAAAAAAATCTTTTGTAACACGTTTATCCCAAGCTATTTAAAACTTCAATTAAATTACTAAAGAAAATTGAAAAAATTAGTTATAATTTCTTACAATTGAAGAAGACTGCCTACAACGTAAAAGACAGTTTTTCTTATCAAGCAAACATTTTTATTTAAAATAACTAATTGAAAACTTAATATCATATTTTTATCAATTAGTTCTTCTAGCAAGTGAGTCAATTTACATTCAAAAAAAAGTTTTGTTCAGAATGAAATCGAGAAAAAAGATAAAAAATTTTTTATCAATTTTTCAGTTCTAAAATTCTTTATTTAATTTATGTAAATTCTCAATTAATTAAGGGATTTAAAATTAAAAATTCAACTAGATAAAGTGTTGTTTGTTAACTCTTTAGTTAAAAAAATATCATCTATTATTGCGGAATTCCATATTCAGTGACAAGCTTGAGTCGCAATTTTAAGTCATAACTAGGCTTAAAAATTTCACAAAAACTAAAATATGTTTTAAGTCGAAAGCTTGAATTATGACCTAAACCCTCCATTAACTGACCCTGAATAAAATGAACAAGTTGATAAAAATTTAACTTAATTGAACCCAAGTTGAATTTTTAATTAAATAATTAATTATTATTTTTAATAGATTATCCTAACGTTTTTATTTTTATTAATTAAATAATGTGTGAGATCCAGTTTATTTTACGATCAAGTTTGTGTCTAAGACGATGCCTATTTGCATCAAAGAAATTTTTAAAGACTTTAAAGTAATCTGCAAGTCATTTCTCTTGAATGTCTTCAACAAGACAAAGTCTCGACTTTGACTTGACTTGTGATTTTTTAAAAACCATGGGATCAACCTTGAATTTATATCTTTAGTTATACTTTTTAAGAAGCTATTTTTTTTTTAAATTTAACATATTTATAAAAAAAATTTAAATATTAAAGATAATTCAATTCACTCAATTGATATGAATTAATAGAACATTAACCATGTTAAAATTTGATTCAAAAAATTAAATTTTTTTTGAATCTGGCTAAAAATTCCAAAATGTTTTGAAATAAAATCATTCATTTTTCATTACTAGTTAGCTTTATAAATTAATAATAATGATAATTTCTGTAATCCAACCAACTAAGTCATTTTTTTCTTTTGTCTTATACTAAATAAAAATATTGCAGTGTATGTTAAATTATAATTTATTTATTTAAGCTTGATTTTTAGTCCCATGGACAAATTAAAGTATATATATAATAATAAAAAAAGAAAAAAAAAAGAGTACAATACTTACTCTTAAATGAATATTTTACAATTGAATAATTATTAAGTTGAGAAATTTAACTCGATACTATACGGTAAGAGTAAGTAGAAAAATATATAAGAAAAACACAATTATTTATAAAAATCTATAGTAAAGCGGGGTAAATTCGATATTTCTTTTATTCAAAGCGGTCTAGGGGTGGAAATTTAATTGGATAGGTATCATTTGATAGGATTTAATAAATTTAAACATTTTCGGTCAATTTTGGAAAA
>VANL01000510.1:0-31362 GCA_006352455.1 Brachionus sp. 'Tiscar' | reverse complement strand
GAACAAATTAACTCTTGCAACACTTTTTTTCATTGTTTTTGGTTGAGCATTTATTTTGACTGGAGTTAACATGTCTACTTGTGTAATGGCAATGTATGTTGATTGATTAATTTCTTCTTTGTTTCCACACAAACCATTACTGAATTTTGTTTTAGCTTTTTCGATAAATTTGCTTATTTGGCTTGCCATTTTAATTAAATAATGTTTTAAATATTTTTGGTTTATTTGGAAAATATGCTCAAGTATTTATACTAACTTATTAAAAGAACTACAACTTGTTTGATTGTGTTCTTTTTTTTTTTATTTCTTTTAACTACTTCTTTCGGTATTTACACAGAGCAACCATGACTGGTTTTATTTATCAATTACAAGAGCAAGTAATGAGTCATTTTTTGTTCTAGTTAAAGTTAAATTACACGATAATTAATGTTTTGATTAATTAATTCAAGTCAATTTTTACTAATTTATGTTGAATTTTTTTACCGCTTATGACGAAAAAGATAATCACAAAATTTTTTTCATCTATTTCTTAATCAAATAACTAACTTTTCATTGCAATATATTGCATATTTTGTATATATAAGTTAGATAAAATTATAGACATAAATAAATAAATAAAATAATAATAGATCAACAATATTGCTACCCTACTATTTCTTCTATTTTCCCTGAAAAATCAGACATTTAAAAATATGTATCCTATTATTCTTTTTTTGAATATATCTAATTTTAATTTTCTTCTATTTTAACTTATTTTAACTTTATTTTATTTTGATTTTTTTTTAATCTGAAAGAGCCTTTGCTCGGTGCATATATACAAACAAATAATAATAATGAAGTAGAGTAGTGTAGTATAAACTATCAGTTTTTATTTTTTTTTTTAATATTTAGAAATTCTGACAATTTAATTATTTTTTTCTAAAAAAAATTAAGATAAAATTTATTTGATTTTTATATTTAAATAAAGCTTTGTATAAAAAAATTAATATAATTATTAAGTCTGTTTAATTTTGATACATCATTGATTTCGATAATCTCATTTTTTCAATTTGGTTTCTATAATGATCATTAAAATCTAATCTGTACAGTACATTTCCGATTTTTGTTTCACCAAGACCATTACTCATATCATTTATAATTTTAGCGAGCAAGTCCAATAGAAATTTTGAGAATTTTTCATCATAACTCTTAATGCTTGTGGCAAAGGCTTCATCACTAACCATCTTATTCAAATCATCACTTATTTCTTGTAGAATTTTCTTACGTCTCTCTTGACTCTCTTTTAATGTCATTGACTTCCATTCTAATTGTGATGTTTCTTCTTTGTCTTTTATATTCTTTGTTACGCCTTGGACAAATACTGAAAACATGATGCATTCAGACAATATTTTTTGAATTAACAAAAATGAATCATTTGTAATTATACAATCTCTTAGACAAGTATCTAAAAATTTTGCATGATGTTCGATCACATTATCAATATTAACCACTTCTTTCAAATTTGTTTCAAATGTGTTCCAACTTGATTCAATAACCTCAAAAGTCATATAATTCAAAAAATTCTGTACAAAATTAAGCATTCGTTGTCTAAGTGCGCATGCCAATGAATAATATGGATAACTACGACCTAAACACATTTCTCCAGATTTAGTACACAACCAGACACTAAAAATTTAAAATTTTTAATTTAAAGAAAAATTTAATATTTTTTCCAATTTAATTTACGTTAATAACTGTCTTTCTACATGCTTCATTAGGAATAAATGACGAAAAAGTATTTGATATTTAAATAAAGTCTTTTTTGAAAAGTTAATTTTAAAAAATATATTTTATTAAAATCTGAAATTATTTTACTTTTTTGTTTATTATCAGTGAAAGTGGCCACTTAATAGCATAGTCTAATACAAACGCATCCAATCCTTTCAGATTTTTACTCTTTTCTGAATCTGATTCGAGTTCAACTAAAATTGATAAATATCTTATATTTAGCTTTAGTACTTTTCAATTGTTTTAATTTTTAACAAAAACAATGTTAAAAAAAATTGTCGAATATTTTATTGATTAAAATTTTGAAAAAATAAAAACCAATTATTATTTTATTTGAAAAAACTTAATTTGATGAAAAAATAATGAATTTTATCAAAAGATAAAAATATTCAAAAACTCAACTAAATTTTGTGTTTTAAATTTTTTTGTTGTTTCTGTCAGTTAATAAAAAAAAATCGTCTTTACTTCGAATTCGGTTTTCAAAATTTTAAAAATGTTTTTTTTTTTTAAACTGCTCTAAATGAAAATAAAAGACAATAAAATTTCCGAATCGACTCGGAAAAAAGTCTAGTTGAGTCAAATCGTTTTGAAAAATTTCCAACACCAATTTTTGGGATATCAATAAAAGATCAACTTGTCGTTTTTAGTTGGAACCATAAACTGGTACCTTGCTAAAACTTTTAAGCTTTCACAAAAGCGTTCTACTTTAAAAAAGAGAAAAAGCTGCTAATAGTAAAATACTGTATTTCTTTCGAAATACAACTTTGGCATTGTATAACATCTCACCCGTGTTAAAGAATTCTTAAATTCAATCATATGCTCCAAAGACATTTTTTAAATTTTGAATCTGCGTTAAAGTCAAGTTTTTTAGTTCTGGGTACCGTGAGTGGTGGCCACTAGACCGGCAAAAAATGGTTTTGGCCGTTTTGATGACCGGGTGTAAAAACAAATCTTTAAAAAATTTCATATTGAGTATAACAGCAATCATTTATTTTTAGAGACAAGAAAAATTTTTCCTTGCGGCCATCAAAACGGCCAGCACCACTCATGGTGCCCAACACTAAAGTCTTTATTTCAGCTTAATTAAATATTGAGCTTTTTTTGAAAATTTGTTAATTGTAAATTTTAGTTCATTTAAATAAATGGCTTAAATATAAATTAGAAAAGCTAAGTATCAATACATTACATGTGCTGATATATAGGATATTATTATTTGGAAATAAAATAAAAAAATAAATGATAAATTTGATTCAAATAAAAAAGAATTGGATTTAACACTCAAACACCGGAGGAGTTTATTCGGAGCTTTTTACTTTATCTTTAATTTGTATTTGCTTAAATAAACGTTACCCATTTTTTAAAATTTTATTTCAAATCAGATATTTAAAATCAAAAAATATTTAAGTTAATTTATATTTTTGCAAAATATGCTTATTTTCATGGAAAAAAATAAAAAAATAAAAAGTAACTCAAGGGGTCCAAAAAACCCCTCCGGGTTTTGAGTGTTAAATAAAAAATTACTTTTATTTTAGATTCTGGAGAAAAAATTAATTTTGAAAGATTTAATGCTGCACTAAAGCTAAAAGCTTTATTTAAAAAAAATAACTATACTAAAAATAACCAATTTTTACTTGAAAATATTTTACGAAAAAAATTTTAAAGAAATTTTGGATATTTTTTTATTTTAATTAACCGTAATTCTTGTAAAAAAATCAGAATAATTTTTTTTTTGAATTCTTACTTAGCTTATATTTAAGGCATTTTTTTTCTATTTATCATTTTATATTCAATATAATTAGTGAGAAAAAATTATTAAAACCATTAAAAAAATTGATATTCTGACTTTAAAAATATTCCTATTATTTTATCTCTAGGCACATGTAAACAACCATGAAAGAAGACTTTAAAATTGTAATTAAAGCTAAGTTTTCTAGTCGATGTGAGGTTATCAGACAAGTGTTTAAATTTTAATAACCTATGACGCATCAAAATAAAAAATAAATTTAACTAAAAATTATTTGAGCTCTTTTTTTTTTTTTAATATTCAATAAAAATATTGGTTATTTTATTCAGAAAAAATAAAAAAATTTAACTAAAATATTTTAAATATAAAAATTTTCTTACCATTTTTTGGTGTAATACCTTGAATTTTCATTACCATACTTTTAAGATCGTTAAGCAAAAACTTGCATCTTAAATCATCTTTATATGGATCAGAGTTTGCACTTGTAATTCTAAGAGAAACTTCCAGAAGCGATTCAATTTTATTCAAACGAATCTCAGTATTGGGCTTATCCAACTCTTCTTCAGATATGTCCATGAAATGAACCATAAAATCACTTTGATCAAGCAAAAAATAGTGTTTTAAAGAACGCAAGCGATCAATTAGCCTGTGATCCTTGAGTAATAAATTAAGCAGAATTTTACTTGAAAAGTTATATGCGTTTTCTACAATTTGCTTATAAACTTCTTCTTTAACTGTAAAATAAATCTCAACCGACTCGGGTAGATCAAATCGTCTAGATTTGTTATCAGCTTTTGCCGGCACATTTTCAAAGCCTACTAGCTCATTTGAATTTACATCTTTGGCAAGCATTGAACCAGTTTCAAAAATAGCATTTAAATACTTTCCGGTGAGCAGTATTTTTTCCGATATGGTAGCTAAAAATTTCGGAATATTCTGAGAGTTAATTGAATATTTTTTTTCCCAAAATTTTTCATTAAAATCGTCCTTTAGCTTTTCTTTTGTTATATCTTTGTCTTCACTTATCATAAATTCATTGTACGGATCGTTTATTTGTCCCTTGAAAATCCAATCTCGAAGCATTTCGAAATAAGGCCTGGAGGTTGTTTGCGCTAGATAGAATATCAACTCCTGTAATTTTGGATCACCAGAATAGGCAAGAACTTTTTCGTACAAAATATCAATCACTGCACTGCCACAACAGTCTCCCTATTTGAAAAAAATAATTTCAACATTCTAAATTGTTTATCTTTATTTACTTTATTTATAACTTTAATGATGGAGGCTAAAATTTCCATAAAACCCATTATCGGATTAACGTAGTACCATAACTTTTGAAGAGATAAATTTCCTTTACGCTGTAAATTTTCTAGCTGACAAATGAATACAAAATGATTTTTTAGAAGTTCTCTAATTGAGGCACACAAAGCGTGATTCACAAGACCCCACTTAAACTCGGATTTTTCTTCAACAAAGCGAATTATTAAAGAATAATGAGAGCAAACAGGCAAGATTCGTTTGGCCAATTCGCGCATGGCAGGGTCGAGTGATCTTTCAATATGGAATGTTCGCTCGGCGTGCTTGTCGCCTAGCGAAGGCGTTTTTATGAATTTTCCCTCAAAACCCTTTAAGTAATGTTAATATTTAGCAATGATAGAAACAAAAAAAATTACACTCATGCAATTGAGAAGATCATCAACAATCATGTCCTCTTGTGAACTTAGAGCAAGTTTATTTACCTCGCAGTCAATTTCGAATTTTTCCGCATTTGGATAAAAGTCCCAGGTTAAATTTGGACGATCATGCATCCAATTTGGATATTCGGGATAGATTTGAAGTTTGTTTTCTTTTCGCCGATTTTTTGATTTGTCAGAAAAAGCTATTTTGGATATTGAAGTCAATGCGGTTGCTGATAATGTAACAATTGGGCTAGAGGATCCTTTTAAGACTTTGTCTTTCATCTTATCAATTTAAATTATTTTAGAATTTTATTTTTAATTTTTTAATTAAACAAGAAATTTATAGAACTGGAAATTAAAAAAAAATTCAATTATCCCGATTCTAAATACTTGTTAAAAATGAAAGATAGATGTTTTTTGTACTTTAAATACCTTGCATATTTTTTTGAAGCTCTCAGTCTAATCAACAAAATTATATGTCATGTAAATCATTGATCATGTTACAGCACTAAAAAGAGTAACTTTTCTAAATTGTAAAAATTTTAGTCCGCAATTAGGGCTCAAAAGAGCTTTTTTTTTAAAATTTTAATTTATTCACATTAATAAACTCATTAAAAAAATAGACATTCGGACAAAAAAGTATTCTTTGCCCTCTTTAAATCAACAATAATTAAAAATTTTTATCAAATAAAAATATATTTCTTGGCAAATTTTTTTTATCTTCCTAAAATTTTGATATTTGATTGAATACGCGAGTTTTATTATGACCTTAACACTAGGGTTTTTTTAAACCCCTTTTTAAAAAATTTAAACTTGAATATTTTCTCACAGAAATAAAGCTTTAAAAAATTACTCAAAAAAATCAAAAATAAATTTATAATAACTGAAATTATTTTTTATCTTCTAAATAAATTCTATTCATTTTTTTGAAAATTTAATTTGAAATTTTTGTAATTAATCAGCCGGGCTTTCTATTGTTAACAAGAAGTAAATGTAAAATTTTCAATTCTTTCATTAATTTTGAGAAACTTCAAAATATCAATAATTAATTAAGTCTTCTCAATATTAAATATGATGGTAGCCTTCTCTCAAAAAGGTACTTAAGCAGGAGATGAGTGCCCTATGCTCCACAGAGAGGGAATAGGGATTAAAAAAATATCAATTACCAACTTTTGACATTAATCTAGCCAAATATTTTATTATTATAAAAAATTTGAAAAAAAATTTAACTATTTTAAATTTTTATATTTATTTTTGAATAAAAAATAAGAATTTCAGAGGGGATAGCCTAAAAAGAAAACTCCATTAAAAAATTTAAATAAAAGCCAAATTGGTGGAACTGCATTTTTGACCAGCCCGAAATTACTTATAAAAAAAATTTAACAAAATTCTTAAACAAGATTTTTTTTTAACTATTTTTTTAGATAATTTTAGATAAATAACCAAAAAAAAAATTCAAAAATTGGTCTAATGTCATTTTTGGCGGTTCATTATCGGTTCCCAATACTACTATAAATTGTTTAAAGCTTAGAAAATAAAATAGAGCAATTCTTTCTCCCTGAAAAACGATAATTAAAAAAACGATTAATTTTTCTTTTTAAAAAATTAACATAAAAATAAAAAAAAAATTAAAATTTTTATCATATATTAGAATCGCTTGACTTTAAAATGATTTTTTGATTTTAGTTTATGTCTGAAAATAATATTTTAAATTTTTTAAGAATCTCAATTTGAAAAATTTAATCTTTAAAGATAAAAGAAAGACATTTATGATTAAATATCAAATAAAAAACATTAAAAACCTCTGCTAGAGCTGTTGATGAGAGCTTCGAACTGCTATTACCACTTGACATTGAATCAGGAACAATTGTATTCTCAACAGTTGAGGTAAAATTGTGTCTTGGTTCTAGAAGTTTTTTTATCCCTGCAGTTTCTGATTTATCACTGATTTCGCTTAAAAAAAATACAAAGGCATCCAAGTCACGAATATTTTTTCCTTTAAGTTCATTGTATTTTTGAGTAAAATCACTCGGATTAGGCGAATTATTTGCCAATTTTGTGAGAGACTCATGCATTGGATTCTTAATAGTAGAATTTTTTTTTAATAAACAAAAACTATGCAGATTAATTACCAAAACAGGATTAAATGGTGTCCGGTCTTTTTCCAAGTATGTAACAATTTTCAGCGCATCATTTTTTTTCAAACTTGGTAGAATAAAGAAAAAGCCCATTCGGTTAATCAATAAAAACTTACCCGATTATTTCCGCTAGCTTGTCGACGCGATTATGCAATTGAAACTCATGACCAGACATTTTTTTGAAATGCTGAAATAAAAATTTATTTTGTCTAAATGTTATCTTTAATTTTAATAATTTGTGCAGTTTTTTTAATACTCGCTCAAAATTAGTCTTTCAAGTCTCTCTCTCTGAGTATAAAAAAATAAAATTAAAAGCGCTTTTTTTTAATTTAAAAAAAAAATTACCTTAATCAAAAAATGTCGAATACATTGCTTAATTATTTTAAAAAAGCGGATGCCTCTATGAGGTCTCCGTTGCCGGTAAAAAAAGAAAGAGAAATCAACTCACCTAAATTGGATAAAGAAAACACTAAACCCAAAAATGAGCCAGAACAAATGGACACTGATTTATATGATGATGAGATAATCACAAGATCAAAGCCACAATTAAAAAAAGAGCCTTTAGATTCACCAAGGGTTAAGCGAAAACGGTTAATGATCGCATCCGATTCTGATTCCGAGCCCGAAACTAAGCCAAAAACTAAAAAAAAACCTGAATCTTCGCCTGAGTTTGAAGCAAAATCTGATTCGGATGGCTACGATGATAGCTTTATTGATGACGGCGATGAAGAAGACGAACCAAAGCCGAAAAAAAAGACACTATCAAATAAAGCAGTCAACTCACCGAAAACTCCTAAGTCGCGTGCTGGAAAATCCAAGCCCGAAACACCTTCATCTACTAAAAAACCAAGTTTAAGCAGCTTTGCTGCTCCCAATGAAACTGATGGCCCCATCGAAGGGAAATTTAAGCATTACAATTACGATTTTTTAAAAGATGATAAAATTAAGTAAGTTTGAATGAGCTTTTTTATTTTAAATTTTATTTTAAAAAAATCAAATAGAGACTTGAATGGTCGTTCTAAAGACGATCCGAATTATGATCCAAGAACTTTGTTGGTTCCCGAAAGTTTTAAAAAAACAATTACACCGGTAAGAAATTATTTTGTTTTTTTTTTGTAGCTTTAAATTTATATTTATTAAATTATAAGGAAAAAAATTTTAAATGTTGATTTTTTTAATTGGTAAAAAAATTTAATTAAATAGCAAAAAAGTTTATTTTAAATTTTTATTTATCAACATTTCGCATCGACAAACTTCTTGGTTTCAGATAAATTACGCTAAGCCTCAAAAATGGTCGATGGCTGTTATAGCAGGGGGTTTACATGCGCATCTGCTCGGGATTTAGGTCCCTACAGCATACCCTACTACTACTACTACTACTTTGGACTCATTTTTTAATTTTTTTGGCCTCTAAAATTACTAAATAAGAGTTACGAAATTTCTTAAACGATAACAATTTTTATTTTAATATTTATTTATTTTAAATGAAATAAAAAAAATAAAATTTCACTAATAATTTTATTAAGCAAGTAAAGAATTATTTGAGTAAAATAAAAAAATTTATATTTTGAATAAAGTAAAATAATAAAGAAATTTATAAACAAAGTAAAAATAAATTTTTGAGTGAAATTGAGAAGATAATGAAATAACTATATAGCAGTTTTCTTAGGTCTACCTCTCTGTCTTTTAACTTCTTGTGTAGCTGAATGACTTGAAGACTGTGCAGTTGATTTAATCAAGTTGTTTGCTTTGCTTCTTGTTTGTCTTGTTCCATCTTGTTCTTCCAATATTTCATCAACATTCTCGGTCATTCTATTTCTTTTGTTTACACTTTCAACAGGAGAAGCTAATCTTTTTTGTGAAGTTTTTATTGATAGAACTGTAGTTAATCTATCATCTGGTTGCATTTCTAAAGCCTTTCTCGTTTTTATTGGCCTTCCTTCTTATAATCTTTAGTATCGATTGTTGGCTCTAATACTATTGGATGGATTCTTGTAGACCATTTATTAATCATATCATAAGTGACTTTCAAAAATTCAGGTAGATATAGGCGTTATTGATTATACATTAGGTTTACCTAAAAAAAAGAAAATAATTTTTTTATTTTAGGTAAAAAAGTTCCAACAAAGTTTGCCTGATTATGTTGCAGTAATTTTTTAGAAAAATTTTATTTTAGAAAATTTTGATTTAACAAAAAAGGAATAATTTTTGTTCTTTTTGTTTTTGAAATTGACAATACCAAATATGATCAATATTTTTTAAGCTAGAATTTTCAACTATTTGATCAAAAATCAACAGCTTTAAGAGCCTTTCTTATTTAATGACTTAAATTAAAAAAATTATCAGATATAAAATAAATATGTCAATAATTAAAATAGAAGCAAATAGTACAGATCGGATTTGTGCATCAAAAGCTATTAAAAAGAGAGTTGGTCAAAATTCAAAATTTGACGATCAAATTTAAAGTCAAATCTCATTTTGATTTACAATAGATTTAAAATTATATGGATTTAAGTTTAAAATTTCGAACAATATTAATTTCCTAAAAACGCATTTTTTTAAATAAAAAAGTAAGATCTTATAAAACTAATTGCATCAAAATAAAGTGATCTTTTTGAAAAACTTAAATCTTAAGCTAATAAATAAATAAATTTAATATTTTCTGATATTGATATGATGTCACATTTTTAAATTTATTTAAACATCCAAATTAGTTTTCAGGAGCAAGTTTTTTAGTGAAGCTATTTACCAATCTATTGCTTGTTCATTTAAAAGACAATTAATGTGTAAACAAACCTTTATTACAAGACATTATGCTACTATCAACACACATACACAGAATGTGTTGATCAAGCAAAAAATAAATTAAGTTTTGATTTAAATTTTATTTTTATCGAAGCAAAAGTATTTTATTGTAAATTTATAGAAGAATTAGAAATGCTTATATTTATTTAAGGCTTTACTTGCATGTGGGACACGCCCCCTTTCAGTTTTAAAAACAAACTTATCTTTTTTCATTTTTAATGCCAATATATGAGAACAAACAGGAACAAGATTGGTTATTCATGTTTACAAAATATTTTTGATTTTAATTATACAATTTAGGCCCAATTCCTTTAAATTCATTAATTTTTAAAAAATATTTTTTTTCTAGTTTTGACATATCTGTAGTAACATTTGGCACAGAACTTAATTCGTCAAGATTTATTGAATAGTATTTGGTCAGATCTCGTAAACAATCTAAAAATTTTAATATGCTAAGCTTTCTTCTATTTGTAAAATCGCGTTTTATTGACTGATTAAATGACTCAATAGGGCTATTGGTACAAGCATTACCAGGGGGCGAACAAAAAATTGAATGTGTGTTGGTCAGACTCTAGTATGTGCTGGTCATACTTGAGTGTGTGATGGTTAGGGAAACCCATAAAATATTTCCAATTAGTAGTAAAAAAATTACAATTTATGTTCAAAAAAGAAAAAGGACCAAAAAGAAGAAGATTATCACTCTTTAAAAATCTTGTCAATTAAAGTTTTAAAAATCAATTTATTATTAGCTACTTGAAAAAATAATTCAGCTACCCAAAAAAAACATTTTTTTATTTTTATTAGCTACTCAAAAAAATATAAGCCAAAATAAAATAATCAGATTTTTCTTTTGATTTAATTTATATAGCTGGATCAAACATGATATTCAAAAAAAAAATTTTATTTTTGACCAAAAATTTCTAGCTTGTTTGATGGACTAAATTAAAAATCTTGACTTTGATCAAGATCCAATGCTTAAACATATATTTGAAAGATATGGTGTAAGATAGGACTATTTTTACATGATCAAAATGATGTTTAAGTATTTTAAAATAAAATGAGCAATCTAAAAGATTTATTAAAGCGAATAATTCAAATTAAAAAAATAAATATTTTTAATTATATCCAAACATTTTCATATTAATTTTTTTTATAAATTATCTTAGGGCCTTCGACAATGGTGGGACTTAAAACAACGAAATTTTGATGTGCTCCTATTTTTCAAAGTTGGTAAATTTTACGAATTGTACCACATGGACGCAGTAATTGCCGTAAAAGAGCTCGGATTGACTTTTATGAAAGGAGATTATGCACATTGTGGATTTCCGGAAGTTGCTTTGAGTCGTTTTGCAGATGCGTTGGTATCCAAAGGCTACAAAGTTGGTCGTGTTGAACAAACCGAAACACCTGATATGATGACTGAACGAGTGAAGAAAACTCGCGAAGATAAAACTGTACGACGAGAAATATGTCGCATTACTACGCCAGGAACAAAGACTTTCAATCTTTTAGATGGAGAAATTTCAAATGCTTTCAGTCAGTATCTCTTTTCATTTATAGAAAAAGTCATTTTGAATCAAGAGAAAAAAAGTCGAATTTTTGGTGTTTGTTTTGTGGACACAACATGTGGCAAAGTTCATCTCGGTCAATTTGAAGACGACCGAAACTGTTCCAAGTTAAGAACCACTTTGGCCCACTATCCACCAGCTCACATTATTTATGAGCGAAATAACATTACAAAAGAAACCAAGAGCATTATAGATTACCAGAACGGTATTAAAGAGGCTCTAAATCATGATAAAGAAATGTACACAGCGTCAACTTTGCTTCGAATGCTGACCGAAAGTGAATATTTCAAAGAAAAAGGAGAATTTGAATGGCCCGAACAGTTTAAAAATGTTCTCAGCGAGCATGATTCTCTGGGTCTAACTGCCAAGTCCGATTTCGAATTAGCTGTAAATGCAATGGGTGGTATTTTATGGTGTCTTAAAAAATGTCTTATTGATCATGAAATTTTATCAATGAAAAACTTTGAAATTTATAATCCAGTTGATAACTTAATAACCACTGAAACAAAAAAAACAGATTTAAAAAATACTTTTTCTAAACAAAAATATATGGTTCTTGATTCTATTTCTTTGGCAAATCTTGAAATATTTGAGAATAACTTTGATCAGACTCAATCAGGAACTCTTTATGAAAAATTAGATTTTTGTAACACTCTGTTTGGAAAGAGATTGCTTAAATATTGGTTAGTTAATCCTTTATGCGATCAGGAGTCAATAAATGATCGTTTAGATGCCATTGAGGACTTACAAAGCATAGAAGATAAACTAGGCTTTATTACCGATCAATTAAAGGGTTTGCCCGATTTGGAAAGACTTATCAGCAAGATACATCAGTTGGGTAATGTTGGAAAAGACCATCCAGAAACTAGAGCTATCATGTATGAAAATGACACTTATAGCAAAAAAAAGGTTGAAGATTTTCTGACCATTTTGACAGGATTTGGCAACGCCTCAAGACTTTTTCATTCGATGAAAGAGTTTGAACCCAAATCTAAGCTTTTGAGGACCATTTTGACCATTACTAAGCCAGAAGAGGCTGCCAAAAAACTCGGATTTCCATATTTGGATGAGTTGTTGCAAGTTTTCAAAACAAGCTTTGATGCTGATGTGGCTAGGAGCACTGGCAAAATAATTCCATCCGAGGGAGTTAATGAAGACTATGACATGGCCATTTGTGATATTAAAAAGTGTGAGCGCGAATTTGAAAAATATTTGAATGAACAAAAAAAATATTTTAGTTGTACAATTAGCTATTTTGGAACTAGCCGTAATCGCTATCAACTAGAAATTCCGGAGCATCGATGCAAAAATTTGCCTGATGATTTTGAATTAACCTCAAGTAAAAAAGGCTTCAAGCGCTATTGGTCTTCAGATATAAAGTTGATGATTTCAAAATTAACAGATGCAGAGGATAGAAGAGAAAAAGCTTTACGTGATACAATGAAATGTTTATTTAAAAAATTCGATGCTTACTATAATGTGTGGAATAGAGCTGTGCAATGTTTGGCAATATTAGATGTATTGGTCAGTTTGACTCAATATGTTAGAAACTCTGAGTCAGACATGTGCCGACCCGAAATAATAATGCTTGATGATAATTCAACGCCTTTTATTGATATCAGAAATGGCCGCCATCCTTGTTTGGGCAAGACGCCTAGTGGTGACTTTATTCCCAACGATTTGGTAATTGGCTGTCAAGATGCTAATAATAATTGGCAAAAAAATCCCTTGGTTATAGTAACTGGTCCGAATATGGGCGGAAAGTCGACCTTGATGCGTCAAGTAGGCTTGATTGTGATACTAGCCCAAATGGGATGCTTTGTTCCGGCTGAGAGCTGCCGAATTAGTCCAGTAGACAGAATTTTCACACGTATTGGTGCCAGTGATAAAATTATGGCTGGTGAGAGCACTTTCTATCTTGAACTTAGTGAAACAGCTTCAATTTTGCACCATGCTTCCAAACATTCATTGGTATTGATGGACGAACTGGGCCGTGGTACAGCTACTTTTGATGGTACTGCAATAGCTTATAGTGTTGTTAAAGAATTAGCACAAAATATAAATTGCAGAACTCTTTTCTCAACTCATTATCATCATTTGGTTGAAGAATTCACAGACAAAGATAATGTTAGTATGGGTCATATGCAGTGTATGGTTAATGATGATGATCAAAGTATAACTTTCTTGTATAAATTTGGCGAAGGAGCATGTCCAAAAAGTCATGGTTTTAATGCTGCTAGACTTGCTGATATTCCTGAAGACATTATTAAATTGGGCTCAGTTAAATCAGTTGAATTTGAAAATTTTACTAAAAAAATTCAACTTTTAAAGTAATTTTATAATATTTGAATTAGATCTTATTTTTATGTAATTTTTTTTTTTCAAGAAAAGTGATACATTTGAAAAAAAAAGACGAGATTTTGGACATAACTGAAAAGTTCAAATCTTTAGAGCACTAAAGACCCAAAGAATAGTTTCTTAAATTTTTTTGTAATATTATCAATTTTTTTTTCAAACAATTTTCAAGTTCCGAATTATTTTTATTTTTTTAAAATCCAAATAACGTTTTGTCTAAATTTAGATGGAATTAATTGAATTATGAATTTTTTTTTTAAACAATGAAAAATAAAAACGATACAATAAACAATAAATGAAAAAATTTTCAATTAATTTTTTCAATTACTCGGTGTACCAAGATTAAGCTCCTTTTAAAAATTTCTTAATTCTCATCTAAGCCAAAATTGCAAAAAAAAATAAACAAACTTTTCAAATTAAATAACTTTTTTTTAGAGGTAAAAAATTCGTTCTGTTTTATCAATTAATATCACCCAAATTTAGTTTATCCGATAAGTATGCATTTTAATTTGAAAAATTTTTAAAATGCATCAAATCCATTTCAGATTTACAGGGTTATTGCACAGACTTCATCTGGATGATTTTTATGAATTGATACAATTTACAGAACGAATTTTTAACTCTGAAAAAAAGTTATTTAATCTAAAATGTTAGATTTTGTTTTTTGTTGTGAATTTAACAATGCCTGTATTCAAAATATGTTATTTTTCAGAAATTTTGGCGAATTGTTTATAACAAAACCAGAGATATTTAAAAAAATGTGATGGAAAAAATTATCAACAATTTAAAATAATTACAAAAAAATAATTCAGATTCTGACTTATTTTATGTGGAAATTTAGAATAGATTTCTACTTACAGTTGTAATTTAAGAGTTTTTAAGCTTTTCTAAGAGAATTTCAAATTTATATGAATCTTTTAAAATTTTTTAAATGGAAATAAAATCAAAATATCGTTTTTGGTGACCTAATTGTCATAATTTTTAAAGTCCCTGCATGATTCAGCCGTTTGAAAAGTCAAGAATTGTTTTATTATGGCTTTCAAAAGTCTTTTAAAAGTCTTCTATTTAAAGATATTTTGAGAAAATTGAATAAAGGCTTTTATTATGCAAATTAATAAAATGTAAGAACGACTTCAAAAATTTATTGACATTAATTAATTTATCTTAATTACTTTATAAAACCATGATGATTTATTTAATCACTTGGGAAGGAACAAATTTAAAATGACAAAATTAAGATTAGGAGAAAAATTTGATTCAATAATTATATGTAAACAATGCAATGAAAGTGTGTTCGACAAACCAGTTGTCTGTAGCACATGTTATTAAACTATTATATAATCTGTATCAAATTCCTTTAAAAAATCTTGGAGCTGCAAATCTTGTAAAAAGATCTAAATTGGTTTAAGAGTTTAAATTTTTAAATGTTTTTTATTTCTTTTTTCAATAAAATTTTCACACATAATTATCTTTTTCGAGCCTTATTATTATTTTATAGATATTTAATCTTTCTCTAAAAAAATTTTTTTTCAGATAATTTATCAGAATATAGATAGCATCATCCTTTTCTTTTATTAGTTCTTTTTAAAAAAAAAATTGTAAAAATTTGTGGATATTTCGAAATTTTTTTCTTTCCCGGTTTGAATTTATGCTGTTTTGGGCGTTATTTTGTAATAAATCACGTGTGCTAATGCTATAAATTTCATTTTTCTAAATTTCACTATTTTGCTCTAAAATTGGAATTTATTTTTTGCTTATTCTAAAATAAAAAATTTATAATTCACTGCTGTTTTAAATTGTTTTTCAAAGGTTTACAATTTTTTTTATATAAATTTGTTTGAAATTTTTAAATAAGAAAATTTATGCACTAATTAAATTTTCAATTCGGCAACTTGTTTAGCCACTATTTGTGAAGAATAGAAAATTACTTCATTAATTTAAAAATTGACTAGGTTAAAGCTATTATTTATGAGGTAAATTTAAATAAATTATGATCGTTTCTGGAAATCGCGACAACTAATTTTTGAGTTAATTAAAAAACAAAGCAAAAAAGTAAAAAAAAATAAAGAAAATTCAATCAAGTTTAAAAATTGTTTTCTGTTCTATTGCATAAAGATTGTCTTTTTCATTCAACTAATACTTTTTCTACCAAAAAAAATTAAATGGATTTTTATCCACCATTGAATTTAGATCAAATTTTTGACAAGACAATCAACGATTTTGCTTTAACAAAGTTTGGTTTTTCCAAGTCACTTAACCGGAGCAAAAGTCATGCTACTATAGATGTCAAAAATTCAAGCGATAAGTTTATCAAATCAAAAAGCTTATGCCAAACATCTCCTATCAGAATTTTGCGTAAATTGGGTCTAAACGAAAGAATATTTCATGGTTGCAGCGATATCAATCGAAACTACATTTATCGTACTGTTATTATAAACACCAAAATAAATCTTTTCAACAATGCAGATATCATTTTTAAATCAGTAGACGAATGGAAGTCAATACATCCATTGCTTAGGTGCCGGGTTTTCACTTCCGATGAAAAATACTTTGCCTATGCTTCCGAAGAAACAATTAAAAGCAATTTAAATGTTAATTTATACCACTATAAGTCAAATCACGTGACTAGTTGTGATGACATTTGGAAGCTCCTAGTAGAAAGAGAGATGACGCTGCCTATTAATGGAAGAAATGGTCTTTTATGGAGATTGACTTTTTTTCATGTTAAAACAATTCCTAAAATAGATTCGAATGATTTCTATTACGCTGTTATTCTAACTTTTGACCATTCAATTATGGACGGAAGAAGCTCTTATTTTAGTCTATTACAATTGTTTTCTTTGATAGAAAATAATCATTTAAAAATTGAAAATAAAATAATTGAAAAACCACTGCTGCCTGCCAAAGAGGATTTGTTCAAACCGACATTTAATGAAAGGCTACAGATTAATTTCTATTCAAAAAGGCCAGATTTTTTGCCTCATCAAAATTCAAATGCTTACATAAGACTGAAAAAGTTGAGTGCTGAAGAAGAGGCTATTGGGGTTATTTGTTCACATGAAAATTATCCCGTTATAACAGTTAAAGAATTGATACAAATATCCAAAGAAAACAATACAAAATTTAGAAGTTTAATTATTCAAAAAATCGATATGGATAAAATAGTTCAAAAATGCAAAGAAAATAGAGTTAAAGTAACAATGTTCTTGAATATGTGTCTTGTGCAAGCTGTGCGATTATTATATGAAAAATTTGATGATGAGCTTAATTACTTGATACATGAGCCAGTAATTCATTTCACTACGAATATTAGTGTAAGAGAATTTGAGGAATATAAAAGCCATACACAGGACACAAATGAGACAATTGGATGTTATATTAGTCTCGCGTTTTCAAGTTATGACAAGCCTATGAGCTATGGAACACGAAATTGGGTTCACAATTTTTGGAATCTTTGCCAAAAAGAGTCCGATGAATTTCACTCTAAGCTAAAAAATAGAGAATTTATACATTCGATTCGATTGCCAAATAAAAAAAAAGAATACAGCGAATTTCTATATCATTTTGGCAATTCAAATCTTGGCATACTAGAGTCTTCTATTAGTGAAAAAAAATTGATTAAAATTAAACAAACATTTGCTACGGGCAGATTTTCAAAAGATAATTTTTTATGTTGGTTTACTAATTTAATGGCTACTATTGATGGTCAATTGTGTTGGACCATATCTTTTAATTCTTGTTTTATAAGTCAAGATATGATTACTCTTTTAATAGAAAATCTAACTTGTATTATCAAAGAACTAACTAAATAATTTATTTTTTGATTTTTTTTTTAAATTTATTAATATATTATTAAAAATAGCCATATTTGAATCCAATGTGAAGCAGATCAATACATAAAAACAATAAAAATTAAATTGACTCATTTGTACATTTTTTTTCCTAAAAAATTTATTCTTTATTTTCTTTACTCCGCTAATAAATTAACAACAAAACTAACAGCAAATGCCATACTCAACCAATCTTAAAGTTTTCTTTATAGCAAAACTAATAAATTTCTTTACAATTCTTAAAATCTTAATATTATTTATTAATTAAACAATTAAACAAAATTATATAATTGTATCTGAAATTTTATTAAAATTTAAAATAATAAAAGAAGAAAAATATATTGCTTAAAATATATTGCTTTTTTTTTAGTTTTTTTTAAATCTTTTTCTTGAAAAATGTTGCTTGAATTATATAGATATTTTCTGACTGATTAAGCAAAGGAAATAAATTTGATAGTGAAAATGGTGATTTTCCAATTTGTAGAAAATGAAATGGCGAAATTGACAAAGAAAATTACGGAATTAAATGTGAAATGATGGAGGTATGCTGCATTCATTATTTTTATTTTTTTTTAACTTGGCTTTCCTATCAAAAATTCAGATCAAAATACTTTTATTGAATACACTGTGAAGAGAAAATAAAAAACTAATCTGATCTGTTAAATTTTTGTCAGTATAGGAAAAGCTATTTTTGCATTTTTTTAAATTATTTATATTTTATTTTCAATATAATGAAAAGTTTAAGAAGCTAAGTTTTGCATTTAGAAATCTTATTTTTTAAGTAAATAACTCTAATTTTTAAATAAAAAAAATTAATTTTAAACTTTAAAAAAGTGTAATTTATTTAATTACTTTTTTAATTTTGAATTATTGATTTCGTTTCACTGGATTGTGGTGAAATAAAAAAAAGGAGAAGGAAAGAAAAAGAATAAAGATAAAAAACTAAAATAAATAAACGAAACTGAAACGAATTTCAATAATAATGAATTAAGTTTTAGCCGAGTTGTTTAACACTAGAAAGCCCAAGGGGTTTTTTAGACCCCTTTTAGAAAAATTTAAACTTGAATATTATCTCAAAGATATAAAGTTTTAAGAAATTACTCAAAGAAACAAAAATAAAATTGTAAAAAATTTTTTAATTTTTTAAATTTTTAAATAAATTTTATTTATTAATCTTGGAATTTTAATTTTAAAATTTTTGTATTAAATCAGCCGGGCTTTCTAGTGTTAAAAGTCACAAGTCTCAAGTAAAGTCCAAGTCCGGACTTTTTTTTTTTTTTAAATCTGATGAATTAATCTCAATTTATATCAATTAATTATTTTATATAGTTAATTATCTCAATTTATATTGATTAATTTTTTTTTATAGGAGCTAATTTTTTTATCTAGTAAATAAATTCATTATAAAGTAAAAATAATCTTTTTTATCTAGTAGATTCATCATTTTATCTAGTATCAATTAATATTTTGCGAAAATCTTTTATCTTTTAAATTTTTTAAAATCAAACTCAGCCAAATGAGCAAGCATCGGGAATCAATCAGTCAGAATCAAGGGCAAATAAATTCCTTCCGTTCAAGGTAGTTATTGTTGCGAAAAAATGATATTATTGTCGTCCCAGGTGGTTATTATTGAAGCGAAGCAAGTAACTGTGGAGCGGGACTTTTTTTTGTAGTAAAACACAAAATTTTAATTTATTAATTCATAATTTGTATATTATGCTTATTGTTAACATTTTTTTAAAAGATTATAAAACAACTTATAACTAATTTTTTTCCTGTGTTTATAAATAGAAAATTAGTTCTTTTTTAAATTTTGAAATAAAAATAATAAATGTTTTAGGAATTAAAAAATGATCATTTCAAATTAATTAGAAAGGCTTATAAATTTTTACGACTAAATTTGAATTTTTTTTTTTAAAACTAAAATGAATGATGAGAAAAATATAAATAGCATTCCTGATGATCTGAAAGAATTGATAAGAATTATCGTTTTAAATTTTTACGGATTTGATTACTTTCTATGTACTGAATATTTGATGATTTATTTATGTTTGCGCGAAGATGAGCTTGCAGAGATGCTTAAGTTAGATCAAAAATCTATCCATGAACACTTGCTTACACTAAAGAAAGACAAGTTTTTAAATGAGAAACTAATGGTAGATGTTCAAAAAGACGGGAAGCATGTTAAACATCATTTGTTTTACATCAATTATGTCTCATCTGTTAATGTGATTAAGTACAAAATCGACAAAATTAGAGAACGCATCGAGAAAGAGCAACTTAAAAGCAAAGAATCTGTTTATAGATGTGGCAAGTGCTCTAAAGTATTCACAGAATTTGACTTGAGAGATATATTTATGACAATGAGATGTCCAAGTTGCTATGGCGAAATTCGCGAAGAAATTCCTGAATACCGAAATTTATTGCAACTATTTAATACAAAAATGAGTCGAGTTTTTGAGCTTATTAAAAAAGTCGACAAAATTAAACTTCCATTGTCTGTTCTGAGACCAGTGGCGCATAACGAACATGCTGCTCGTAAAAAATCAGTTCTAACAGAACAGATAAATTACGTGAGAAAGGAAGACTTAACGAATGATGGACTTAAAATCTTTAAGAAGCCAAAACTAACAGAAAGTGGAGAAAAAAAGTCTAATGAAGATTTTGAGGAAAATGTTTTGGATAAGCTTTTGAAATATGAATTTAAAAACATAAAAATCGACGAAGGTGAGCTTTCATTTTTAGTTTTATTTTTATTTATTTATTTTTTAAGATCAATTAATTCCTTTTTTTAATGGAGAAGTAGAAGAAAAAAATTTACCAACTATATTGATAAATGGTAAAGAAATAACGTTTGACCGTGTTACACCTGAACTGACTGATCAGATGAATGAAAAAGAAAAAGAAGCGTATATAAATGTTATTGGTGATCTTTACTCCCAGGTTTACGATAATTTCTAACTTGAATTAATTTAATCAATGTTTAAATGAGGAGATAGAAATTAAAAAATGCTTAAATCTCTTTGTGTTGTTTAAATTTTTAAGACCATTCTTCTATAAGGTTCTATCAATAAAATAAACTAAACAAAAAATAATATCATAAAAACTGTATTTTCATAAAAACTATTTTTTGCTCTAAAAATCAAAATCAGTTTTCAAACTTCTTTTTAAAAAAATTTTTTTTTTCAATTAAATTTTTATTTAAAAATTGATACAATTAAAATCAATCACTTAATGAAATTGTGAATTTTGGAACAAAAAACAATAACTTAACTAAGTAGAGTCTAGGTGGACGGCTTTTAGAATAGTTATAAAATTTCTAAATATTCTAACTTGAGTTTTTTTAAGATTTTTTTTATTAATAAATTTAAAAAAAAATGAATTATTTGAATTAAAAAACTTGTTAAAAAAATTTCTTATTTTTCTATATATTTTATTTAAAAAATTTGTAATCAAATAGCCGGATTTTCTAGTTTTTCGAAATTTTTTTTTTATTAAAAAAAATTTTTATAAATTAAAAAATATTTGAATAAAAAGAAAATTTTTATTTTAATGATCTTCTTTTTCACCCTGATTGACATAAACTAAATTTGAAAGTCTTAAACTGTAAGTTTATAGGCTGGACTTTAAATTGATACTTTCTTTTTAAAATCTTAAATTCTTATTTTTTAATGACAATAATTACTATTTTGAGCAAAGTATTATTATATTAAAAATTTTTCTAAATTTTTATCAAATTTTAGTTTAATAATTAGAAAAAAATAGAAGAGCTGGTTTAGCCGATTGGTTTGTATTATAGTCATACAAGCATACATACAAATATCGAGGATTCATATCCATTTCGTTAAAAAAGAAGTGGGCCGGTTTTTAATGAGTAATGATTGCGATTTGAAAAACAACTCGATGCAGTAACCTCTTTCTGTCAGATTGGAGCCTATAAAAGATACTAAAAAAAGGAGATAAGTCTCATCCTCTATTTATAATAGCATGAAACAATTAATATTATTATTAATTAAAACAAAGCGAATGCTGTTATCACTTGAAGACCACATCAGTATGATATAATGATCTGAATTAGATGAGCTTTTTAAGCAAACTTTGATTATTTAATTAATAAAATTATTAAAAATTGACTTATAAATTCTTTATTTTTTCGTTTAAAATAAAAATAAATAATTGTAAAAAAAAAATTAATTTAAATTTTAAATTATACTAATTCGTTATTTCATTATAAGCCTAAAAATTGACAAATTGAATAAGACCATAATCTCCAGTTATCATCCATTTATTCGATTCTGGAAAATTTTTTATCATTTCAACAAAATTTGGATTTGCTCTATCCAAATTGGCTGCTAAATCAGACTTAAGTGTTCTTATTGCACACAAAGAAGTTGGTTTAAATCCTCTAACTGCTTCAGTTAAAGGAGTACTAATGTCCCAATCTAGATCTCCGATCAATTTCCTATAATTCAAATCTCCTTTAAAAATAATTAAAGAGCTTGTGTTTCTAAAGTCTGTGTACAAATCTGGATCAACTCTCTCCATTTGATCAAAAGAATATGGCAAAGTCCAAAAAGAATTCTCACAATTTAACTCTAACCTATTTTCCTCTTGCATATAATTGTTTAATCTTCTTAGAAAGTTGTTGATCACCAACGAATTTGACGATTGCAACTGTTGAATTAAAATTTCAAAATCTGATCTAGTTACGTCACTGATGAACCAAGAAAAAGCTTTGCCATGTAGACGAATTTTGTGCACAAAGTCATTTCGAAGTAAAAAGTCACATAGAATTAAATCTGCGGCTAATTCAATCGAACAATTGTCCAAAACAATATCAATGCATACAGTTTGATTTTCTTTTTTAAGCTTCAAATTTTTTAAATGTTGCCACAGTTCTTCTGTGTGATCACACAATACATGGGGTCTAAATGAGTCCAAAAGCTCGACAAGATTGTGAATTTTTGAACTCACATCATTACCACTAGACAAGGATAGATCATTTTTATTAGCCCATAGAAGTGCTTCGACAATGACTCTAAATCTTTCATGCATTAAACTCTGATTTTTTTGTTCTTCATTTAAATCCAATGGGCAAAGATTTGTTATTAATTGAAACACACTTTTAAGACTTAGTTCATGGGACTGTATTTTAGATTTTTCATAAGGATCATATTCTTTTAAGCCAGTGGTGCAAAGTAGCATTGCCTCACGAATACGCCGGTATACATAACATTCTGCAAATAACCAAGGAGATTTGAACCATGTACAATTATCTGAACCAATTTGAGACTCCAATTCTTCTAGAGAAATATTCCACATTTTTGAATCAAAGCCTGAATCAGTTATTTTTTTAAATTTCTTATCTGTTGTCAATTCATACCTCAATTGACTCAAAAGTTCAATAGAATTTTTCAAATCATCAACTATATCCTAAAAAATGATGACTTTAATTTTAATTAAAAATTTCCTCAATTTTACTTCAGAATAACGCTCAGATAATTCATTGCGAAATCTCGAAAGATAGTCAATAGCTTTTGTAATCGTCACAGGAAGGCGATCTTTTATCGTAACATATGCAAATGTGCTTTAAATTTAGTTAATTTTAAAGTTAATTTCATAAAGAAGCATTTTTTAAAATACTCTTTTTTAGATGCTGACAAAGCCTCTGGAGTTTTCAAGCTCATATTAAAGTTAACCTAAATTTCGAGCTAAAATTAAAAAAATTTTCTTTTAAATAATTTTTAATTATGCGTTAGTAATTTTTTAGTAATTTTTAATTTGTCTTAAATCATGTGATTTTTTTTATCTTTTTTTTTTTTAAAAAAGATAATAATTTAATATTTTAAATATTACAAATTATGCAAATTTGATATCCATTTTTAAATATCATTTTTTCTTAAAATTTAATTTTTAAAATCTTAAATTTTTAAAATAATTAAAAACAATTTTTTCTTCAAAATTCTCAATCAGCATAAATCTAACATTAAATCATGTAATATGTACCCTAATCAAATCAAACATTCATCCAAAACGAACCTTTAAGTTTATAAAATATTTCCACATCTCTTTTTAAACCTATGTGAAATCTTTAAAATTTGAATGCTTGATTATTTTTTTACCATCCTTGGCATTTAACTAACTCAAAAAAATACTTTTTTTTATTTAATATAAATTTGTATGCTAAATAATCTTAATCATTTTTATGTATACCTTTTTGTATAACAAGCTGGATATATTACTTAATTGTAAATATATATTTAATTATCTATAAATCTAATGTCTAATTTAAATGAATTTGAAGTCACACTGAAATATTGAGATGATACATTTATTTTCAAGTAAGTGAAAAGGTCATTATTTTTTCTTTTCTTTTGTTAAATTTTCAAAAATTAGAAACTGAAACTTATGTTTTATTTAAATTTCTTGTAAAATTTTATTTTATTTTTTAATTGCCTTTTGTTTCTGTTATTTTAATAATCAAAATACTGAAGGGCCGAAAGTCTAAAAGTTTAACATAAAATTAAATTGCAACTTGGTTATATCTTCATTTTTTCTTGAGACATCAAATGGTTAAAAATATGTATCCTGTAACTAGTGTTGGGTAACGCGAAAAAAAGTGGTGACCACTAGACCGCCAAAAAATGGTGTTTCAATTGCGCGGGTATGAATCACTATACCGCAGAACTACTACTACTTCTAATACTAATTTTAACTTTTTTTAATTTTTTTATTTAACATATAATTCTGAAAGCACTAGCTCAATATAGACAAACAAATGGACAAAGATAAAATAAATTCAACTGCGATAGCCTTAAGCACAAAAATTTGCGCTGGTATGGAGCGTTTTACAGCAGAAACTACTACTACTACTAATTTTTTAAATCATTTAAATATATACATGTTAGATTTATAATTAGTTGATAAACAGTCTGATACCAGTGAATATTATTTTTTTTGACTCTTCCTTATATCAGCTAATAACAGCTATACCAGTAAATAAAATAAAAAATTTTATAATCAAATATGTAAATTTATTTAGATATATATGTAAAACTTTCTAGAAATGCTCGAAGAATAGAGAGTTAACTTTGTCTATTCGAAAATCGAATCATAAACTCAATTTTTATAAGTAGAAGATGAGAAAGTTATTCGAAAAAAAATTTTAATTTTTACCTGTATTTTAAAAAAATTATTTTCAAATTTCACACATTTATCTTTACTTCAAATATAATTGTATTAATTTATCTAAGTTTTTATGCTAGTGGTAGTAGTAGTAGTAATAAAAAATACTGCACCCCTATTGGAATAAGCTTCTTCGAAGCAATAGCAGTAAATTAGACTATTTCTTGAGCCATTTGTCTTGATTTATTTTAGTTTTTGACAGTATGGAATGGTAATTAACCTCCGTTTCAGAAAAATTGACTACTCGATTTGTTAAAAACTGGTTGCATAAACTTTTCGCATCATTTTTTTTTATTTTTAAGAGAAATTTAGTTCGAATATCACAAATTTAAAAAAAAAAACAAAAACCCAAATTTTTAAGTTTTTCCCCCAATTTTATTGAAAAAAACACAAAAAATAAACTAATACATAAAAAAAAGAAAAAAATACTTTTTTTTAAATTGATACTAATTTCATTAAAATATCAATAAAAATATAAAAAAAAATATTTTTTACGTGACACTAAATTTTTTAATTTTTTCAAATTTGTATCTATATTTTAAATCCTTTTCGAGTAGTCATATTTTCGAAGAAATTATTTTTGTCGGTCTTCTATGCACCTTTTCTATTCCTAAGAAATGGACTCCATGAATTTATGGCAAGCTCTAAATGAAGTCTTAATAGTGCGGTGTTATTCTTGAAACTTCTAATAAACAATTAATAGCTTCTTTATTGATGAGACCTTAACTAATGGAATGTGCGCTTTAAAAAAGCGGGAGTCTAATTTATGCACCAATAATATACAAAAATTTTTAGCTTTTTTAATTAAATTGAAAAAAAAAATTTTTTTAAGATGATATATTAAGCTCATAACGCCTTAAAATTAGCAATTTAATTTGTGATAAAAAACAAATAAATAAAATTTTATTTTTTTAATAATTTTATTGTTGAACAATGTGAGTCTAACTTTTTAGAAAATAACATAAAATTAAGAAAAAAAAAATTAGAAAATTAAGTTTTTAATGACAGACAATTTGCTAAAATGCCTTAGACCCGGACATTTTATATGAATAAAAGAAGAGAAAATCAAAACTGATACAACATTTACATTTAAATCTAAAACTCAGATAGAAGTGTTTAGGCTAAGATATACGTTTTTATTTACAATTTGATTATTGAGCATAATAACAAAACTTGGCTTTATCATGTTACACATTGATCCAGCCATTGTCGTTTAAAAATCTCAAAATGCGCCTTCGAGATGCTCGCGGTATTTGAAAATAGTTCGGACACGATCGTTTAAGCGATTCGATAAATTTTTTTGATCTACTAAAATTCGGCTTCTGTTTGGACAAGTTTTCGTTCAACGAATCATCCAAATCAAGCTGATCGTTATTCAATGGCTGATGTTCGTTAATTTGCTCGCGATAATCAAGACTATTCTATAAATATTTGCAATTAAGAACAAAACTAACACGCAAAAAATTTTTTTTTGTTTTTTTTTTTTCATATTTCAAATTGGCGTTTTTAATTTAAATCAAATTTAAGAAATTTTTTGACTCTTTTAACTTCTGATAAAAACAAAAAAAAATTTATTAGCTATTAATAAAATTTATATTTACTTTTATAATTAGAGTTTTTATATTTATATAATCATTTGGTTTCATGTGTATTGATAATATTAGCTAATTTTAATGATTTTTATTTAAAAAAAAAAATTGTCATACACAAATAACAGAAGTCGAATCTCATTCATTTATTCAAAAATAAAAACAATATTTTTTATTTTATTTTATTTTTTTTTAAACTCAAATTTAATTTAATATAAAAATTAAAAAATTGAAAAATAAATTTTTTTTTTTATTTTGAACTCTTATTTGAGATTCGATTTCTGTCTTAAATTTATTTCACAAAATCACAAGCATACACTGACTCACTCTATCCTACTTTTTTTATTTCAAAAATAATAAATTACTTTTTTTTCATTTTCAGAGAGAAGATTATATCCAGGCAAGGCGCACAATCTTTCACTAGTTGAGCGTCTAGTTCTGGACGATTGGTGCTTGAAATTAAAATTTTCCTTTTTTGTTTTGGCATCCGATGATGAGTTTGAAACAGACGTGGACAAAGAAGAAGACCTTGACGAAGATCTGGATGATAGGACTTTGCGTTTTTTGCTTTTAATTTTAAAGTGATCTTCATCTTCGTCATCATCACTATTGCTGTTAACAGTTTGTGCATTTAGTGTTTCATCTGCGTTTTCTTCATCGTCTGACATTTTTTGTACACGAGATCTCAAATTTTTGCATTCCCTGGACGAGTTTAAGCTAATATTTAGGCTTTTGGCATTTTTTTGACTTGAAAACGAGTTATTTTGACTCGATCGGCTGTTCAAACGTCTTAAACGTCTAACAATATTGTTTGTATCAACTTCATTTATTCCACTTCCAACACTACTTGCTGCACCAGCACTGCTCAAATCCTCCTCTGTGTCTTTAGTATATTCTATTTTTTCATCATCACTTTTTTCCTGAAACAAATCGTCACTCATATTTTCATCATTTTCGTCCATGTCTTCGGTGATCAGGTCTTCATTATCGGCCATTTCTTCTTCGGCTTTAGGCGTCTCGGCTTTAAAGCGTTTCGATGGCGAAAAACCTTTAATCGGAGATCTAAGACTGTTAAAACGTGTTAAACGTTTTGGCGACGAGTAGCAAAGCATCCGTTTGGTTTGTTTTTTTTGACTTTTTATTTCTTGTTTGATTCTTTCTTTTTCCAACACGTGTCTACTATATTCGTTTATATCACTTAATTTAGTGATACCCTTAGCTCTGTATTCATTAAGTTCTTTTATACGCTCACTAAGAATTCGTTGTTTACGAGACACTTCAACAAGTGCTTCGTACTCAGACGCAGTGATCAGCTGAGCAAATTTTTTATATTTGTCATTCAAATCCCTTAAATTTTGTTCTTTTAAATTAAATTCGAAGAAAATTTTTTTTTTAATTTTACGTTGTTTCTTTATCACTTTGGTTGGATTTGTTTTTTTTAGGTCTACCTACCGAGGCAACAGATGGTAATGCAGCATGTATTTCGGATACTATGCCAAAACCGTTATTGGTGCTCAAAGTGGAGGTTTTGTTGATTGTGTTTATAAGTGCACTCGCATTGTTGATTAGACCGTATTCTCTAGCTATTTTTTTATATCGTTGTCTCTCGATTAAGCATTCTCGGTATATTTTTACAAGGGTTAGTTTAAGATCAAAGTCTAGTTGATCGTCGTCTGGCTTGGTTGTTTCTTCTTGGAATAAATATGAAATTTGGTTGTTGGAAATCGCCAAATTTGAAATGAGACATTCGGCGTCATTTCTGAATTCGCGTTCAAAATCATCTCGCAGTGGCATGTAACCCAAGGCTCTTTGTTCTTCTATCGACATTTCAACAGGCGGCAATAGAATGGTATTCTGGATATCAGGGCTTTTTGGACAGGTTTTTTCTTCGGTATTGCCATTGATTTTGTTTATTTTACTGCGTGATTTTATTGTATCTAAAAACAGTGAAAAATTTTAAAATTAAATTTTATTTTTTCTTTTGGATTGGAAAAAACTTCAGTAATTAGCTGTCAAATTGATAGATCAAATTTGATTATTCTTAAAAATAAAGAAATTTTTTTAAATAATGGTCTATTTAAAGCTACTAAGCCTATATTTATTCTATAATTTTTTAAATTATTTTTTAATTATAAGGTCACACATATTTTTATGCTATTAAAAATTAAAAAGCAATCAAAAATTGAAGTTAATGATTATCAATTTAAAAAAAAAAAATTCCAGGAAACAAATTTTTGAGTAAACCGAAAAGCTCTGGAAAAAAATTAATGCATACAGTTCTATGCGTAATATTTGGCAATAGCTTAACATGATAATTTAAAAAAATTAAAATTAATAAAAAACACAAAAACCCTTTTTTGAAAATTATACAAAATAAATCTAATAAAATTAGCAGTAAATTTACATAAATTAGTTGATATAAATTATTAATTTTAGATCAGCTTTTTTCCATTAAATTTAACCAATTTAAATTTAGCGTTGTTAAAAGATGCTTAAGAAATTAAAGTTTCCATAAAATGAAAATAATATTTATTTTTATAAATTAAAGTTGATGCCTATTGACACATAATAGTACAATAAAATAATTTATTTACACACATTGATGCTAAAACTAAGTTAGATATAACTTTAAAATATAAATTAAGTAATGGTAAACTTAGACGGAGAATTTATAGATTTCTAATGGACAAGGTCATAAAATTTTCTATGAAATACAAAGATATTGTTGATTATTAAGCTTTTTTTATATATATTTTTTTTTACAAATAAATATAAAAAAAATTAAATTTTAACAAAGCATAGTTTTAGTCAGAGTTTTTTAAAAGTCCCAAATTAAAGTCAAAGTATTTAAGAAATTTTTTAAGTCCAATACAGAAAATATCAAGGCTTGGACTTTATTTTTAGTGATTTTGATTTGAACTAGATCGCCACAATAACCAGCTCGAATGGAAGGAATTGTATTCCATCAATCTCGATCACAGACACATTAATTTTTTACCGTTTAAGTAGCTACTGGGCCTGTTAAAGTCAAATCAAAATCAATAAAATTAAACTTGAGCTAGATAAGTCCGGACTTCATTTTGCCAATAAATCGCAACACTGTTTGTCAATAGAGGAACCCTAAATAGAAAATAAATTATTATATGTAAAATAGTTCTAAATTGAAATAATAAATTCAATTCTAATCAATACAATAATTTTACAAAAAAAATCTTGTCGGTAAGATACATTTAATTATGATTAAACAAAAAAGAATATTTAAAAATTCTGTCAAAAATTCAGTTGTAGATAGTAAAAAAATTTGCAAGCTAAAATACTTCTAAAATAATCCGTTCAAAACAAAATTAAATAAAAATATTCTTTATCTTAATTTTATAGTTTATTAAATTTAGTTTTTAATCTTGCCTAAATATTTAAATCAATAATTAACACAGTTAAATTAGGATAAAATTTATTACTGAAGCCTTTGATTGAATCACAAAACAAGTTTATAACACAAAATATAATTACGTTTTCCGAGATTGCCGTGAACATAATAAGAATAGTAGTGTTTCTTGCACTCTAATTATAATCATATAATTAATAATTATCAATTTTTTAACAGAAAATTTTACCAGTTGGAGACCTATTTGTCAAATTTTTGGCTATGTCATCCCAATTACCCAGACCAAATTGTTCTACTAAGTCAAGCAACAGCAGTTCTTCCTTGTAGCTCCAGTAATCTTCGCTGTCAAAAACAGGAAAACATTCGTTTGATTTGAGATGATAGCTATGCTCTTTCTTATGTTCACCAAGTTCTGCCGACATGGAAAAACACTAATAGAAGAATAAAAGATTAATGCAAATGTCTAGCCGGTTAGTTAATTGATTACTTTTAGGCATAGGAAAAAATTGGTACATTCATTGCACTTGATTGACACATTACCTAGAGAATTTAAGCAATATGTACATTTAGTTATGTCAGTTTGAAGACTAAGAGCTGGTGCATTGCTTAATGATTTGAATGAAGAAACGGATGAACTAGATGATGATTTTGAATGATTCGATTTGGACATTTTGGCGACAGCGTTGCATTCATAAATTCACATCATTGGAAAGTGATTTGCACTAAACGATCGAGTCTTTTCTAATCTTCTTTAATATGTATTTATTTCTATTAAGATCGAGCAAAGAGAAAATAAAATATTTTAGATTTTTTGTTTAGTATATATTATTTTTTGGTTCGTTTTCTTAATTATTTCGAGTAATAATTTTTCTAAGGCTCCATCTAGCTCACGTATGTTAAATTTTAAAAATATATATTTGGTATCAAGTAATATATTCTAGTTTAAATAAATTTTTATGCTAATTCCAAAAGGGTATTTGAATCTTATTTTTTCCCTATTTTTAATAATATATATGCTGTCAAATCATATGTGTCTTACGCTTAACGACTTAAAAATTGTCTTCAATGCCCCAAATTTTTTGTAAAAAATGTCTCTCAGAAATTTGATTAAAAGATAGTGTCTCATATCCATGAAAAATGAGCCCCCAATTTGAAGCCGAACTATTAAGAACTGAATCTTTTTATTTGGTTTTTAAAGAAAAAAATATCAATTTTTTTTTCACAATTTCCTCGAAAAAATATATTGTTGGCGGATCTGTAAGCTTAGACTTACTCTACTCCCTGGTCATATTGGACCTTTCATACTAGTTATAATTT
>VANL01000509.1:0-31381 GCA_006352455.1 Brachionus sp. 'Tiscar' | reverse complement strand
CTGGAATCGAGAAATGATCTGATCCAGTAAATAAGATAAGGAGGAAGGTTAGTTTTAATTAGCTTATAAATTAGTCCTTCATGCCAAACTCTTTAATTCAAAATTTATTTCATTAAAAACGCATCTTCCGTTGTTAAGACAGGGTTGATAGTCGCAGAAATTAAGAATTATTTCACAATTTTTTCCTTTAAAAAAAGGTTCACATTGACATCCATAATTTCCGATTCCTAAATAGTTTATACAAGTTGAATTGTTGAAGCATATATTTCTTTCGTTAAAACAATCATCTTCATATTCACAGTTTTTCCCATTAAAAAATTCGGGACAAATACATAGATAATTTTCAGGCAAGTTTATGCATGATGCATTATTTTTGCATGGATTCGGTTTACATGAATTTTTATAAGTCCCATTATTTTCTAAAAAGTTGTCTGATGTAATTTCAAAAACCAAAGTTTTATTTGTGGCTAAATTTGTAACTGATGTATTTTTCAAAAATTCAATGCTAGAAAAAAGTTTGAATTCATTTTGATTTGAAAATATGTCTTGAATTTTGTATTTTTTCGTACTGTCTGGCTTCGAATCATAAGTAAAAAATTGATTTAAATTTGTTGTTTCCATATTGAATTCACATAATTTACCTTAGATATTTTCAAAAGTGTTTAATACTTTTTTAGCTATTAAATTTTTTTACCAGAATATTCCGTAGCACAAAGACAACAGAAATTTGAAACAGAATTTTTGACACAGGTTCCTCCATTTAAACATTTGTTAGCTTCACATAGATTTGTAACTTTTTCGCAATATTTGCCTGAATATAATTCACTTTCGCATATACACCTAAAATTTCCATTTTTTTCATTTATACAATTTCCTTGCATACTACAATATGGTTGAGGAACCAACATTTCAGAGATACAAGCAGATTCATGGCAAGTTGCATTATCCTTGTTCTCTAATGACCCACATACGCATACAGGCATCTCATTTAAAAGTACACATCGTCCAAAATCTTTGCAGTTAAAATTAAAGCATCTGTCCAAATCACACTTGTATTCAGAATTTAGCAAAAAACCTAAAATAATTTAGTTTTGGCTTTTTGAAGTGTTGTCAAAAATTAAAATACCTTCTTTACAGTTACATTTAACAGTTCCATCATAGTTTAGAAAGCAATCTTGATTTTCAAAAGTTTTTATTTCAGGAAAATCATATTCAAAGTATTCATAATCGGAATCTATTAATAAATTTTTATTATAATAATAACTACAATCAGGTCCAAAGTAGCCACATGGACAAATTGATAAACTTAATTTAAAACATAGCATTATAATTATTTTGAAATTCATTTTTTCTAATTTTCTTAAGATTGACTACATTTGGAATTCGTCCAAACCAATTTTCGATTTAAATAATCTAAAAGTATGCTTAATTAAATATTTGACATACATGATCCTAGTGAAAATAAAAATTATAGTGTTTGGAAACAGTTCTATCTTTAAAATTACCCTATAATCTAATAAAATTGTATGGAGCTCATTTATCAAGCAAATTTTATTTGATGCAATGTAAATTATTAATACAAATATCATCATGCATACCATGCTCGCCAAATTTTAAAGAATTCAAGTAAATTTAATGAATTAAAAAGTAAAATCTAAATATTTTATTTTATAGCTCTAGTCAATTATTCACTTTTCATGACTCTTTTGTTTTGAATTTGTCTAGCTTTCCAGGAATTAAGCTTCCATCATCTTTCAGTAACTCACGAAAACCTGTGGGTAAGTTGTTTTAAAAATCAATATCATCTTTTAAAAAATATAACCAAATATTTTAAATTTTTATTTAAGAAATAATTGATGATTTTGATACCGACCTGGGTATTACAGAAATTAATATTTTTAATTTAAAAAAAAATTAGCACGTTTTTTATAGAGAATTTTTACACAACTAATCTTAAAATCCAGTCAAGCATTTTATATTAAAATCAAAAAATTGAAATTAAATTTTCTAAATTAAACATCTAAAAAAAAAAGAAAAAATTTATACCGACTTCATTACGGTAAATCAATATCAATAATTGAAAATGTAGTTAATACAAATTTTATTTCCATTTTTTGACTGGAAAAAAACAAAATAAATTAAAATTAGGCATTTTACTAACAATTTGAAATTTAAATGTTTGATATAGTTTAACATTTAAAGTTTTGAGTTTCAGATTTAAAAAAAAATTCTTTCTAAATTCTTTGTAAATAATTCAATTTATTTTAAAGAAGATAATCCTGAAGTAATTAGAGTATTCAGTAAATCAGATGGACCGTTGACTTTAGAATTTATCAAAGGATGTATATTAGGTTCAGCAAAAACTATCATAAACAAATGTTTAAAAGCGTTTGGAGAAGATTTTCCAAAGACCGAAAGTATAGTATATCTTTTATATATTTTTTAATCTTTTAGCGTAATAATATCGCAACTTTAAAAAAAAAGCATATTATACTAAACTTAAAGAGGATATTAATTTTTTTCTTAAAAATGATTTCTTAGAATATGTTGTATCAAATTATTGGCAGAAGGAATTTAAATATGAACTTCATATTATGCTAGCTAATATTGCTGATCAATCTCATTTGACATACTTGGCATTACAGAATGTTTTTGATGCTATGAAGGAGTTAGCTTCAGAGGATATATCAGAGGTTTTAAAGGAAAAAAAAGCGTTGGTATCCGCACTCAAGAAAAATAAAACCAACATATCAAAGCAACAAAAAACAATAAAGAAAGGAGTTTATCAAATATTCGACTTCATTTCACGTTCACACATTAATTCAAGAATGTGGTTAAAAGCAAGAATGCTTTTTTTACAATTCATGTTTAATCAGCTAAATGATTTAGGTAAGGCAAAAGGTCATGACGAATCAATTGTAAGAGATTTTACTGATTTGAAATACTATTGTGAAAAAAGCATCAATGAATCAAATGAATTTTTAGATATCGAATCAAAGTCCTTTTTTATTTTAATTGATATTTCACAAGAGCTTTTAAGAGGTGCTAGTCTGAAAGCATGCTTGAACAAATTAAACGACTGTATTATAAATTTAATAAATAATAATCAGCTTTCCCATGATGGATTTACTACTTTTCTAAAAGCAAACATTCTGAAAAATGAAATAGAATTTACCATTAATCTTTTGGAGTGCCAAAACACATCTTCTGAAAAAAATAAATTAATTTTTTCAATTGAAACCTGTATGAACAGTCTTCTTGGACTACAGGACACAATTTTAAAAGATATGAGCAAAAATGGTGGTGAAAAAATCGAATGTTTTACAGATAAATCAAAATCATATTTCAACAGCATTTATAAGGAAATTAAAAATTTGTACAATCCTTTTTTGCACTATTTAGTACACATTAAACTTAGATTGGGTTCATGTTTGATGATAAAATCGTCCTATTATGATAATCAAATAATTAATGAGAGCTTATCTAATAACCAACTTTGGGAACATTCATTAAACGTGCTAGGGTCTGCTATTGAAATAAATAAAGTTATATCCGAGAGAAGTTTAAGCCTAGAAATTGAACTAAATTATAAGTATTCGCATTGTATACGAGAATTATTCATTACTCGCCAAATAGGCACTTTAAGTGATGTTGTTGAATCCTATTGCCATACTATTAATTTAATTAACAATTCTGTTCATGATTTACATTTAATTAAGCAATGCTATTTAGAATTAGCTGTAGCATTTATATCAACCTTTGATCAAAGCGTTACTCTAGATATTCCTAACAAGAAAAATAACAGAGAAACTTCTTTGAGTGTGCATACAAGTTCATCAAACACACCAATTTCTTCGGCAAAGCCTGGATCAAAATCTAGAAAAACTACTGCTCATTCAAGTAGAGCGATTGAAGCTGCTTTAACTGCTTTGGCATTTTCTATAAAAACCTCTTGTGCAATTAGAGAAAAAATGCTATTATCCGGCAATGAAAGTATTAAAAACATGTCTTCAATAAAAACAACCAATTGTCCAATTTTTGTGCCAAATGATTTAATAGCTTATCATTTATTTGCTGAAAGAAAAAGAGCTTTTAGAGATGAGATTGAAGAGGAGATTTTATCACTCGCACCTGAGTTTGATATTAAAGAAGAATATAGATCTTATGATGACAAGGTCAAAATTTTGGCTGAAGAAAGTGACAAATGCATTACTTGGATACATGTTTTAAACTATCAAACTAAATTACAAAGTATAGGATCAATGCGAAATTTGAACACTTTAAAAAATGGAAAAAACAGATTCAAATATTCAGAATTTTTTACAATTGGGTTAACTCCTGTTTTTAAAAGTTGCCATTTAATGGCCTCTAGATTGTATGAATTGAACACTTATTTAGTTGAAAATTTGGATATTTATAAAAATAGCTGTCAAGCACAAGATCCAATTACAGATTTTTTTCGTATATTCGCCAGAAAATCAACAACACAAACAAACACAAGAGCTTCATCAAATTTAAACACTTTATTGCAATACATTAAAGTTTATAATGGAAACTTGTCAAACAATATGAGCATATTCAATTATCCTGCTATTAATGATATGGAAAGTATTCGTGAAAGTTTAATGTCATCTCAATCAAATAGACCAAACACAACTGCTAATGATTGGAATTATTTACAAATTTGGCCGTCAAATTTTAATCATGTTCAAAATTCAATTAAAATTAACGAAAATTTCTCATATGATTCATTTGCTGATTTTATGATGATTATGAGTTGGCATAAAAATTTGGCTGTTTTAGATGAAGATGTATACGGTAATGGTGATAATTTACTATGTATTATTGCTATTAGAGACCAATTGACAAGTAATAAAATAAAGTTTAGATACATATCTGCAGGAGAAGTGCTAGAAATTCACGAAAAGTACAACCAAAATTATTTAAAAATTCCATTTTAATATTAATTTAAAATCTAGGTTGGTTCCACTTTCTGCAATAGCTGATACATCATTAAATATTGAATCAGAAACAAAGATAGATTTTAACTCTCAATTTATGGTAATTTTATGATCAAAATCTCTTAATTATGTAATTATTATTTTTGTAAGACTGCGCTCAGAAATTGTTTAGCTGAAATTGCTCTATTATTTGGCAAAAAATTTGATGAAAGGAAGATTCCGTTTGAATTGGTTACGTCAAATATTCATGATTTAGAAAAGATGTTTAATATTAATTTTGGAGGCTTTACAAATAACGAAAGCTTGAAAAATTACATTTTAAATCTTTTTATTTGAAAATTTGGTAATTTAAATAAAGGTTCAAGAGTTTTCTTAAATTTTAAATAATTCTTACTCCTAAGACTCCAAGACCTGCTGTTAAATTTTTTAATCTTTCTTCATCATCGGAAATAATTGGTGCCAAGTCCATTTCTGAAGGTCTTTCTTCATCTTTGCTTTTCATCTTTAAAAGCGATTTATTTAAAGAAAATCCTGTATTTGATTTTCTATTTTGCAATCGATATATCGTTTTTGAATTAGTTAATTGATTTTCAAATCTGAAATAGTTGAAGTTCCTTTTTTTTCTTCTAAAAATATTGAAAAAAAACTCAAGACGTGTTCGATTTTTTTTTCTAAAGTTTTTTGTTTCTCTAACTGCTGTCTCATTTAAGTGTTCGGCTTCTCTTTCCAAATCTTCTGATTCATTAAAACTGATACGATAAAAATTATCCGAACTGTTTTCATCGTTTAGTCTTCTATAAAATTTAAATCTGATTACATTCCACAATTTTTGAAAACGAAGCTTCAATACCAAAATTAAGGTTGCACTGATTAGTAACGAACAAAATAAAAGCACAGCAAGTTTGCTAACATAATGATGAGTTTCATATGGTTGTTTTTTGTTTGTTTTATTCTGAATTAGATATGAAGATTTAAAATCAAGTTTTGTCTTAAACTCTTTAGTTGTTATTATGGGATATCCGCAGATTTTATCTAAATTCGATTCAATGATTGACTTGTTGATGCTATAATGATGAGAATCTGCATGTTGGCATTTTAAATTTGCAAGATCCCTGATTACACGAGAACTTTCGGGCTTTGTCGACTCTTCTTTAATAAACTTATAAAATTCATATAAATTACAATCACACTTAAATTTATTATCAGATAAGTAAATCTTAAAATGTGGTTGATATTTTTTGTGACTTCTGAATTTTGATATTAAATTAGTTCCAATTTTTTCAAAACTATTTGATTTAAGATTTAAAAAAATTAATGAATCTATACAATTGAGGTCAATCTCTTTGAGATAATTTGATTCTAAATTCAAACCTAGTAAATTTGGAATTTCACAAAAAATATCTGAACTAATCTCATTTAAATAATTTTTGTCTAAATTCAAATATTTTAGACTTAACAGATTTGTATTATTTATGAATTTGTTAAATTTTACACCACTTGAATTTCCACTTTCGTCTTGAATCAAATTTTCTCTTAAACTTAAAAGTTCAAGATTGTACCCGACTTTTTCTAAAAATACCATTTTATCTTGTTTTCTAAAATCTATTGAATTTTTATCGAGAATTAATTCGCTTAAGTTTGGAATATTTTCAAAAGCATTTTGATCAATAGAAATAATTTTGTTATTACTGAGATTTAGAGATTTAATATTTGGTCTTTCTTTGATAAAAATTGGTTTATTTATATTTGAAATAGAATTTCCAGTAAAAATAATTCGTTCAGTTTCCGCGAGAGGGTTTGAAATTAGTTTGAAACTGGTTAAATTTAGGTTCCTACAATTGAGCAGCAAATTATTGCATTCTTGACAAATTTCGGAGCAAAGTGGGTATGATTCGTTTATTTGATTGATTAGAACCTGCAAATTTTTTGAATTAAACGGCAATATTAGCCCAACTGATAAAATCAAAATTATTGCATAAAGAGTCTTCATTTAAAATAATTTTTATTGCCTTTTTTATTTAAACTTAAAACTTAAACAGAATAAAGAAAATTTATTTCATTACCTCTTTCTATAATTTTTTATGTATAAAAAACGACCTTTCAAATATCTTTAATAATTTATTTTATCATTTTAATCATTTAAGGTTTTAAATAAGATAATTAAAAATAAAAAGATCAAATTTCTTTAACTTTTTATTTTTTATTTTACATGAAAGGTTAATATTTTTAATATTTAAAAGCTGATTTTAATTTCTTTTTCAAATTATATCAGTTCTAACAGATTTGGATATGGACTTGTTTTATTAAATTGTTTAAATTTTCACTTTTATAAAATAATCGTCAAATTTTTTATTGATATTAATGAAAAATATCTAATAAAAATTTAAAAACAAAATAACATTTAAAAAATGTATGCTATTTTTAAAATCTTAAGAACAAAATAATAAATTATGCAAAATATAAGAAAATTTACTTATTTTTAAATTATTTTTTGAAAAAATTAAAATGAATATTAATTTTTTTATTAAGAATTTTTCTAGAATTTTAGTTTCTGTTCTTGCTTTTATTGATATTGGTTTGATTGAATTATAATTGATTTTAATTGAAATTAGTATTTTTTTCTTGAATTGGTGAAGAAAATATTAATTCTGTTTTATAATTTTCATATGAATTTATTTTACAAATTTTTAGCCCCACCAATGAATTCAAAATGATTTTATGGCTAGCTTAATTCTCAGTTTTATTTCATTATATTCTTATTATTTATTCATTTAACACCAATTCTGAAAATAATAATATAATAATATTCTGATAATAATAAGAATAATAATAATTTCTAAAAGTAGACAAAGAAATAAATAAACATCATTTGAATAATTAATACAAAAATGTAAAATTATGTAGAAAATATTTTCTAATTTTTTTTTTTCTCTTAGCCAGTTCGTAATCAAAATAACAAATACTTCATATATTTAATTTAATTTTTTTGTAATTTTTAAATTTAATTTACATCACCAGAAATAAATATATTCTGGTAATTGTACCGATGAAACAGAGTCAAATGAAGCTTTTGAAGTTAAATTATCAGTCAGCTTGAATTTCATTCGAAGTAATATCTTAATTGTAGAAAACTTAATTTTTACAGTTGCATAGATTATAAATCATTTGACGATTTAATCTTACAGTTAGTTTGGTTTATTTTGATAGATTTCATTTTAAATACAAAAAAATTGAAATTAAATCAAGTCACTTAACCTTTTTTATCACAATTTATAAAATTTAGTTCAATAGAATGGTAAAAAATATCAAAATATCTTATCAAATTTTTTCTAGAGGTAAAATTTACGATATGAAGCAACATTCATATTTGCATTATTAAGAATACTTTTATTAAACTCTGAAAATTAAGCAAAATATAATTCATATGTTCTGAAGTGTTTTGACCAATTTGAATTAGTACAAATTAAAATTTTTTTAACTTGTTAATATGAAATTCAAACCATTTAAAATATCTGGTTATAAATAACAGAAATTAACTTTTTGGGTATTTTCTTGAAAAGTTAATTTCTGGGATTTATAACTTTTATTTTTGGGTAGATAATGATGAACTTATTCGGAACATTTAGGAATAATTATTTTATTTATATGAGAATTAGTTCAGAAAATTTGACGCCTCAAAGTATTAAAGAGTCAAATGTTTTAAAATTGCATATCTTGGTAATTTTTCAATCTAGATACTTAAATTTTAAAAATTAATAATGATCTGGAATTCAAAAATAATCAAATCGAAAAATTACCTAAAAACTATGTAAAATAAATTGATTGTAAATTTTGAATTTAAGAATTCTACAATTTTTAATTTGCATTTTGTGTTTCTCAATAACTATTTACTCAATTTAAAACTTAAAAATTGATATGTACAAATCTTTGAATTTTTGATACGTACACTATAAGTTACTCTGATCAATATCTTACATTAATATTTACGATTTATTTGAATAAAATAATATTAAAAATAATTTATTATTTTTAAAATTAACACACTAATTTTTACGATTTTTTGTTTATTTTAACAGAAAATTAGTATTTTTATATCCTAAAATTATTAAAAAAACTTACGAAAAAAATTTTTTAGATAGTGAATTTTTACCTAATATTTAAAATAATTTTAGCAAAATATAAATAATTTTTATGAATATCTATGATAGTTTTATAAATTATTTCTAAAAATTTAAATTCAATTAAATTAATTTTATTCATTTAAAACTAATCTTGAACCTGCTTGATAAAAATTGGATCAAGATTTATTTTAAGCTTACTTTATGGAATCATAATTTTGAAACTGAAGAAAAAATTTAATTTACATTACATTTTTTTAGTTTGCATTTATAATTAAAGTTGTAAATGAAATATTACAGAGCTTTATTTTGAATTAAAATTTTTTTCTAATTGATTAGAGAGATTCAAATGCTGAAACGTTTTGTGATCAATGCATATGAGACGCGTATTCAAAATGAATTAAGGCAAAAATTTGCAAAAAAAGGTCTTTTAATTAAAATTTTAACAAGCAACAAAAAAAAAACCGATAGTTTGCTTGATATTCTTAAAGAATCGGACGATCTTAACACGTTAAGAACAAGATCAGGAAAGTTAACTGAAGAAGAATATTTATCTAAATTTCGAAATAGCAGGCATGGGGGCCCAAAGCACTCAATTGCAGTTGGCAGAGCTCATCATTTAAGTAATTTTTTAAGCGAATACATAATAAACGCGTTTCAAACTGGTCATTTTGAGAGCCCTAAAATTTCTAACAAAATTAATTCAGATTTTAATTCGAACGACTCTAATAATGAAAAATTTTCTTTTGAAATATCAAGCGTAGAACTAATGTCTGATTTAAGTGCACTGAAAATTTATTGGTTTAGGGGTGAAAATGAGCAACTGAATAAAAAAATAGAAGATTATTTGGAAAAAAATTTAAAATCCAAAATAAGAGCAACTCTAGCCAGTGAACGTATAATTAATTATGTTCCAACAATAATGTTTATAAGAGACGAAAGCAAATTTCTTATGAATCAATTAGATAATTATTTATTAAAATTAAAATTGGAGACTAAAGGTGAATCAAGTGAGATGGAAAATAATTTGAATGATATTAAAAATGATAAAGTAAATAATTTGTATGGACTAAATGTTGATGATGTAGTCGAAAGTTTAACAACAAACCCAGCTAGACGAGTGGTTGAAGTATGCAATTTAGAAACAGAGAGAAATATTTTGTGTTCAATTAACGAAACTTCAAGCTTTGAATCATCTCTAAAAGCGTTTGAAATAAATAAACGACTAAAACAAAAACGAATGAGCAAATCAACTTTGCTTAAATTAGCTCAGATTGAATTTGAAGATTTTAAGAATAATAATTAAAAATAATGGACCATTATCGTTCGACTTAGAGAACCAGTCATATTTTTTTGTTTAACAGTACTTTCAAAATGGCCTGACTTTTTTAAATAAATATTTTTATCAAAAAAAAATATATATATTTATATATAACAACACGTTAAGATTTGTAAATTTTAAACCAATAAATTTTAACAAAAAATCATTCCACTTTTTTGTTTATTTCGAGAGGCAATATATTTGCTCGTAATCAAGCAAAAATAAACTCTATAAATAATTAAAATTTATTTCAAAATTTTAAATTTTATTCAGTTTTAAAAGCAATTGTTGACAATGAACAACCTACAAAATGGCTACGGTAATTCAAAATATTTAAGTGATTGGAATCATTATCCAAAAAATGTAGGAATTTTAGCTATTGAAAGCTATTTTCCCATTCAGTACGTTGATCAAGGAAAGTTGGAAAAATTCGACAATGTTTCGCCAGGGAAGTACACAATCGGCTTAGGACAATCAAAAATGGGTTTTTGCTTGGATAATGAAGATATTAATTCAATTTGTTTAACAGTTCTAAATAATTTAATGGAAAAATATTTTATTCATCCTCATGAAGTTGGAAGATTAGATGTTGGAACTGAAACTTTAATCGACAAATCGAAATCTGTAAAATCAGTTCTAATGACTTTGTTCGAGAATTCAGGGAATACAGACATTGAAGGTGTTGATAATGTAAATGCTTGTTTTGGTGGAACGGCAGCACTTTTTAATGCCATTAACTGGATTGAATCGAGCTATTGGGATGGAAGATATGCAATTGTTGTAATGGGGGATATTGCTCTATATGCTAAAGGAAATGCTAGACCAACAGGAGGAGCAGGAGCAGTTGCTTTTTTGATTGGACCAGATTCTCCAATGGTTTTTGAGCGAGGTTTGAGGTGCACTCATATAAATCATGCATACGATTTTTATAAGCCAGTCATGGACTCTGAGTATCCTATTGTTGACGGAAAGCTTTCTGTAATATGTTATTTGAATGCTCTGGATAAATGCTATCAATTATACAAAAAAAAATTTAAATATTTATCTTCTATTAATTCATTAAATGATTTTAATAACAATGACAGTTATTCAAATGAACCGAAAAAGAAAAATGGAAGCTTTAATCTTAACTCAGCTAATGCTTTCTTGTTTCACTCACCATATTGTAAATTAGTACAAAAATCTTTTGCACGCTTACTTTGGAATGATTTTATACAAGATGAAATTCCTGATGATCAAATCAAGAATTTAATTCAATACAGGTAAACCAGTTTTGATACAAAAAAGTAAAATTTAATTCGGAATAATATTAGAAATTTAACATAAGTGATTCTGTATTTATAATATTAGTAAATTATTTATTCAGTAAAAAAAAATAAAAAGAAAGTAAAGTTTTGTTTAATTTAATTTTCTATAAAAATTTAATTATGAATCAAAAATAAATACTATTCGCATTTCTAGTAATTTCATATTTTTAGTTTAACTAAAAGATTCAAATAATTTTATGCTCGATTTAATTATTTTAAGTCTGATTAAATCAAAATGATAGGAATCAAATTAAATTTTTGAATAATTTAAATATAATATATATTTATATTTACAATGCCTTACAAGTCCTGGATAATTTTTCTAAAAGAAATGTCAAAAAGGCTTAAACTTGGCTTTAAAAAATAATAAAATAAATTACAATTAAATATTTTGAAAATAGATCTTTGACAAATGAGGAGAGTTTTTTGGACAAACAATTGGAAAAAGAACTTATTAAATCAAGTGAATTGCTGTTCCAAAAAAAAACCCTTCCAGCATTGTTATTTGCGAAAGAGATTGGCAATATGTATACTCCATCTTTATATGGTTGTCTTGTATCGCATCTACTAAGCAAACCAATTCAAAATCTGCGCAATTCAAGAATTTGCTTATTTTCATATGGATCAGGATCAGCTTCATCCATGTTTTCAATCATTATACAAGAAAACAAGAGTACTAGATTTACACTAGAAAACATATTAAAGAATCTTGAAAAACAGAGGATTAAACTTGTCGAACAAAGAGTAGAAATAGAACCTGAATTATATGATAAATATTTGCAACATCGTGAAGTTTCCAATAAAAAAGTTCCTCGTGAACCAAATTTTGATTCAGATATGCTATATCCTGGAACTTGGTATCTGAAGTCCATTGACCAAAATTATCGAAGAACTTATGATCGTATTCAAACAAAAGCTTTTAATTTAGAAAAGACAAAAAGCTGTTTAATGCAACAATTGTCCAGTTTTTAATTATTATATAAATTTTTTGGGATAAGTTTGTTATTAAAATTGTCACACTTTACCCATAATGTTATAAGTTTTGATTTTAATGAAATTATCCGTTTTATGATAACTCGAAACTGTTTATTTATTTCTTCAAATAAAAATTAAAAATAAACATTTTTCTATTTTTAGAAACTATTTTAAATACAAATAAGGATTGTTTTTATTCTTAGAAAAAGTGTAGTTTTAACTAGCTACGTATAGAATTGATATTCAAACGCGACCACTCAGAAAAAAATACTTAAAAGATGTTTTCGAATTTATTAAATTCGCTAAAATCAGCAATTGTTATTAATTCTTCAAAAAAATGTCAAATCTTCAAATCAAATTTTATAAAAACAATGTAAATACATAAATTTCTTTTTTATTTTTCTAAAAAATAAAAAATGTAGTTTTTGTCAAGAAATTCGATTAATGGAAAGTTACACCAAAACTAGCATTCAAAAGTTTACACCTGAAGAAGGAGTTTCTTTGCAAATAACTTCATTTAATGAATACGGTTTTACTTTAAATAATAATATTCGAATTATGGGGCCCTTGATAATTTTTCCGAAAACTATTTATAGCTGGAATGTTGCCGATATAAATGAAGTAAATGAGAAATCACTTTTGCTCTTTAAATTGATTGAACCAAAAATTGGTAAAATTATTACAAAGAATTTCTATAAATGAAAAATTTTTTTAAGATATATTGGTAATAGGCACAGGAGACAAGTACTCTAAAATAAATCCTAATGCACCTAAATGGCTTATTCAAAATAAAATTAATAATTTTGAAATCTTACCAACAGTAATATTTTTATCTACTTGTTTTTATTTTGAAAATTTTAGTTTGAAATTATTTCAAAATTAGCAGCTATTTTTTATTTATATATCTAAAACAAAAAAAAATTAATTGAAAACTATTAAAAGAAAGTTAAATATATAATTTTAGGAAAAAGCGATCAATGTTTTCAATTTTTTACTAGCTGAGAATCGGTTCGTTGCAGGAGCATTTATACCGTCGGCAATAATTCGAGATACTGATTTAAGTGTCAAACGTGTTGTGGAAACTGCAAGCTTGTATAGAGATACTGGAAATGAGTATATCAAAGAAATTGAAAAAAATAAAACTTCACAATCAATCAAAATATCCGAAAAAAAAAAATAAAATTATATTTTTTCTTTTCTAAAAAAAATTTAAGAATAGATGATAATATTTTTTCAAATAAATTTCGGTTTATTTTAGTTGTTCATTTTTAATTATATTCTATACTATGATATTTAGAAATTTTTATTTCAACAATTTTAAAAAAATTTTTAATGACTTTTTAATACAGTTTAAATATTTAATTGGCTTATTCAAGGTACACTTATTGAACACATTTGTTGAAAAAAATATCTATAATAAAAATTTTCAAATTTTTAAATCGTAGTGACTACCTTTGCCATAGTAGTGACACGTATTTATCTTATAAGTCATTGAAGTGACAGTCTACGAATCAAAAGCTCAGAACTCTTTTGGTATTTACTGTACCAGGATGGTACATGTGAGAACTTTTTAGTTCTGGCCATTTTGATTTAGTTGAAATAAATAAGACTAGCTTAATATCAGATAAATTTTAATGGCAATGTCACTTCCTAATTAACCAAGAATATATCGAATGATAATTTAATCAAAAAGATATTTCTATTCATCAATCAAAATACAATAAGATTTATAAATTAACATATTTTATGTTAATCATGGAAAAAATAACGGTATTCCTAAGTAATAAGGCTATATTAGTTTCTAAGTCAATTCGATCCGGCTTAAGTGTGTTTTAGCAAGTCAAATAAATAAACTCTTCAAATTATAGTCCAGTTTCGAGCTATGTTAATTTTTTAAATTAGCTATTTATTTTCATAATCTTCGATAATGGAAAATATTTTTAATTTATAAAAATTACAGGTAATAAAAATTTTCTAAATTTAAATTTTTGAGCAATTCTTTAGATATTTATATTTCATTTTAATTTTTCTCATTCGCACTTTAAAATTTATTTAATTTTTGTCTGTATCTTAACAAGATCGTTATTATATTCAAAAATAATTTTGTAAGCGATATCAGATCATATTATTATTAAGTATTTCTTAATGTATTGAGTAGCTTCTATTTAAAAAAAAGATAATTTTTACCGTTTTTTTTTTATTTTTTCATGAAAAGAACTAGATTTTTTTTATGCTAAAATAATAAACTAATTTATTTTAAAAAGAAAAATTAATAAATTAGTCCAGATATCTTATTTTTTTCAAATTATTGAACATTTGAGTTGAGCCGGAATAAACTACTACGAAATATTTCGTATTCTCAACAAAATATAATTTTTTTTATAATTTAAAGTTAGAATATTTAAAAGGCCAGCTATTCTAGTTTGAAACATAATTGATATTTGTTTTTAAGTCTTATTTTCTTTGCATCTAAAATGGTTGAATTACTAAATTCTTTTTTTAAATGATACTCTTTTTATAATAATGAATTACAAATCAGTAAGCTGTAGATTTCATTTTTATTTATTTATCCACATAGTTATTGATTTAAATCTCAGTAATTATACTTTTAAAATTTTAAAATTTTATTTTAGATTCTCGTTAATTTATTTTTTAAATATGTTAATCCAATGATGCAAATTATTTTAATAATAAAGAAACCAGTAAATTAAATTATCTTTTTTAATTAATTATCTTTTTTGTGTCTTAGAATCATAATAAAAAAGCATCAAAAATTTAGTTTACATTGAAATTTAGCATTGATTGATGTTTTAATACCAAAAAATAAAAAAATCATTAATATTTGTTCTTAATAAAAATATATTGGCAGAAGATCTAAACTTAGAAGTTTTATTATAAATCTAAATCGCCCAGAGACACAAATCGACAATGATTTATGCAGAAAATTAATCTTTAAAAAAATACTTAGTAACAAAATAAATATACGATATTATTTTGTTTACCTTTATTTATTAGATCCTAAAATATCAAAATCATTCCAATAAACTCATTTTTTCAAAAACTATTCGCAATTATGTGTTTTTGCTTTCTAATCGCATAAAAGTTAATTTTAAATCATTAGTGGTGATAAGAGTCAAAACTTAATATGGTTAAGGCTAATTTTCAAAAAATTATGTAAATTTTATTTTTTTTTTGGTTAAAGAATTTAAAATATTTCTTTAAAATCTTAAATAATTTATATGGGGAGTCAAAAATGCTTTCAACTGAAATAAAAAAGTTTAAATTTTATTTCATATTTTAGAATTATCGAAAATATGAATGATCTTGGTACATTGAAAATTCAAGTTGAACAGTTGAGAAGCGAAAGATGGATTAAACGAGAAAAACTCTCAATTACATTGCTTGATATGAAAAATTATATAAATCAGCACCAAGAATCTGATCATTTATTAAAAGGCTTTAAAAAAAAGGAACACAACCCATTTAAGTCTAAAGAAGTTTGTAGCATGATTTAAAACAATGAAATTATGTGATGAAATTAAATTACTTATCTTTATTTTTGTAAAACATTAAAATTTTTTATTTTCTTAAATAAATATTAAAATATTTTTAATCTGTAAACTATTTACCTTTAAACTTGCATCATCAAAATGCTAAATAAAAAAAAGTAATTATTCTTTCTCTTAAAATCAGTTTTGAAAAAAATTTTTAAAACTTTTATCTTTCTTTAAATATGCTATCAATTTCGATAAAGTCAATAGCGATCTTGAAACTGTAGGTTTTCATGGATTTTAACATAGGTTTATCACTAAACTTTGTTGTTATTTAAAAGATTTTAAAACTCGGAATCGATTGTCCCACTCAAAACTCAGCTTAATATAAAAGAATGTCATAAAATTATGAAGAATAATATGAGAAATAGCAAAAGACCTCGTAAACACTGAAATGGATAGAAAAAACTAATTTAAAATATATTAAGAACAATAGTGAGCAAAAATTTAACGAACCGATTTGTCTTAATTAATTGGTTTTGGCATTAAAAAGGTTAAAGGGACAAGTAGCTTGCGGACCTGACCTTATCCACAACTAAATGTTAAAAAATCTAACCTTTTAATTTTTTAATAGAGATAAAAGTTCTTTTTAATCTTAGTCTCCAAAAGTGTGAATATCATAAAGCTTCGAAAAGTGAACAATATTAATCTTCTCCCACACAAGACCCATCTAATTATCGAACAACAAGTATTACAAGCTGTCTTAGTAAACTGCTTGAACATACTGTCTTTTAAAGATTAAATGATTTCTTTAAAAAAAATTCGTTACTTATTCAGGAACAATCTTGTTTTTAGGAAACATCGAAAACCGCAGATAATTTAGAATAATGATAATTTAATAGAAAATTTATTTAAAGTAAATATAAATGATCACATTAGTGATGAATTCAAAATATCTGCTGGCGTTTCTCAAGAATCGGTTTTAATTTTAGTTGATAGTCGGCCAGCCACCACACGGTCATCAAAAATTGACAGACAATCTTGTCAAGAAAGTGACAACGTATATATTTTGAATTCTTATAAAAGAAATAAATTGAGGAAAAATTGCATAAAATTATCATAAAATTTAAAATTTGTCTAACTTATCGTATAAACTGCTGACAATAAACGTAAACTTTCCAGTTTCCTTAAGTATGGACCCACCGGAATGTTTACAAAATTATCATACTACCTTGTCTCAATTCTTCAAATCAAATTTTGATTATAATTTGCTGATATCATCTTCTGAAGAAATAGTTCAGCTAAAGAAAGATGACTTTATTAATCGTATCCTAGACATGGTTGGTGAAGAAAATAAGAATAAAATAAAAAGGATAAATTGAACCAACTCAGGCTAAAATTAGCTAGACATGTAATCGAGACTTTTTCTCTATCCAATGATAGCCAAATCAGGAACAGAACCGCTGCCAGGTATATGGCTAATGATATTTGGAACCTAATTGACACATGCGTTGAATCAAGACTAACTAGTGATTGCTCAGCTGTCTTTTTAAGTAAAAATTTCAAATCTTCATTTAATGACTCGACTAGTCAAGTGGCAAATATATCTTAAAAGAGTCATAATAACGATCTTAGTAAGATAGTGGAAGAATTGGTTGGCGAAATTAGAGAACTAAAGAAATCAAATGAAAAAATTTACAAAAGTGTTCAAGATCTTAAAACGGAAAACTCAATGCTAAAAAAATTGATCAGTGATCAATTTAGATAAAAAAATTAAAATTTGTATGATAAAAAGTTGAATAATGATCATGAAGACTCTGATGTAGTCTTTGAATCTGATTACTCCCAGAGTGGAACAAAAAAAAGAAAAACAAGTCCTGCTATCAGTATTGATTGTAACCGAAAAGAGGAAGTAGCTCTTAATCACTGTGAGCCAACTACAAACTAATCATGGAAAACCGTAGTCGGTAAAAATTCGAAATCTATTTCATCCACTAAAATAGGAGACCCTAGCCACGAGAAAAATATTTTTCTGTCTAGAAAAAAGAACCTCAAATATATTATTGGTTCTCAATGTGAAACTGATAAGGTTAAAGGTGCAAAAAAAATATTTCACTTTTATACTGGATTTTGGCATATTGATAATAGTTAAGAAGATGTTTCAGCATACATAAAATCATTCACTAATCTTCAAAAGATCGAGCAAACACTGCTAATAGATACTATAAATCATTTCACATATAAGTAATTAGTACAGAAAGTGATAAAATTTTGGATCCCAAAAATTGGCAAACTGGCATACGTGTAAAACTATTTTTTCTTTCCAAACTCCACTCACAAAAAGTTGGATCAATGAATAATGAAAATCCAGAAAATGAAGACAAACATAAGAAACAAAAAGAAAATGTTGAAACCATGGAAATTCACAAACCGATGGAGGTTACTAACACTCAGAGAAAAGATAATATAGATAAATAAAGATATAGAAAAGCCTTCGCATATTGAACATGTGATTACAAACACTGACCTTTGGAGGTAAGTGCTGGATTATTAAAAAAAGATATTAAAATTTTGTCTTATGATTTTGATGATAACTGTTTTTCTAATCTTAAAATAAAGAAAAATGAAAATGTTTATAATTTAATAGGCACTTGGATTCCTTTTGATGACGGAAGTCAAACAAGACTTGCGAAGTTCAAAAGTCTTGTCTCCTTACCAGAAAGCAAAATAGAATATCTATCTAACGAATCAGTATTAATTTTTGGTGATTGGAATTGTGATATTAGAAGAGGGAAACGTTTTGATATTTTATTCAAGAATTTTTTGTGTTACAATCAACTTATTAGTTTTTCTACAGACTCGAGTGAAGATAAAATATTCACTTATGAGGCGAATACACATCCATTATTGACCATTTTATTATAAAAGAGTCATTACATAAAAATGTCAAAAAATTTGAGCATTTAAATTATATAGAAAATTTTAGTGATCACAAGCCAATAATGTGTGAGATTCACGACTCAGAGTTTATGTTCAAGATTAATAAATTTGACAGTAAAAAATATTTCGATTTTTTTAATTGGAATAAGCCCGAATTTGTTCTTAACTATCATAATTGTTATTGGTCACGAACTCTCATATAATGTAAAAGACTTATTGAATGAAATATCTTTTACTAATACATCAAATGTTAATTCGGTAATTAAAATGTAAGAAGAAATTCCAAAAATTCTACCTAACAGTGCTAGGACTGTTGAAAGTAGCGAATTAAAACTAAAAAGGAAACCAAAGATTTCAATTGGAAAATTCCATTACAACAATGATATGGTGGACATAAACAACACAAATAAGCTACTTTATGAATCCTTAGGTCTAAGGACCTTTAAATGATAGGAAAAAGAAATAAATTAGACATAATAAAAAGAGGCTCAAACAATTGGCAAGACAGGAATTGTTTATTAATGAAAAGTAAAAAAACTCGAAAATTACCGAAAACACGATAAAAAGAAATTTTGGTCATATATAAAAAATAACATGTCCCAGCCAAAAAATGATATGACAAACATTAATAAATTTGAATACTATTTTAAAAGATTGTTTTCTCATTATGATAGGCCCAATAACAGAGAACAGGAGAATGTAGAATTGGATGTTAAAAATTACAACAAAAGTCTAGATTATCTGGATGAACCACCTATTTATTTCACATTTGAAGAAATTAAAGATGTACTTAAAGAACTTGGTTGTAGGAAAAGCACAGGTCATAATGGTGCAGAAAGTGATAATGAATGAAATATCTGTTATATATCTGTGATATAGTCATAAGTATTCCATACCTGATATGAAATGAATTCTTCATATATAGATCATCAAAAAATCTACCTATTTTAGTTTTTTTAATTTTTCTATCAAAATCTACCAAAGAATTTCAATATTTCCTTATTAAAACCTATTCCAAAAAAAGGATTATCAAAAGATACTTCAGATTGGAGACCTATCACGGTGTCGTCATGTTTATCAACTATTTTTGAGTCTCTTTTCTTGGCCAAAACGAATGTTTTTGACCGCATTCATAGCAATCAATTTGGATAGAAAAAAAAAGAGCTCATGTAAACATTGCTATTTTTTAGCTAACAAAGTAGTCAATTATTATTGTCTAGGCGGATCTCGTTTAAATCTAATAAGTCTTGATGCCAGTAAAGTATTTGATAAATTATGGCGTGCTGGACTTTTCTTCAAATTAATTGGAAAAATGAACAATTATCTGTGGAGAATATTATACAGATATTATGAAATTTCTAAGGTGATCATCAAAGTTGGTGAAGAAAAAAGTGATCCTTTGTCAAACAAGGAGGAATATTATCTCCATACTTATTTAATTTTTTCATTGATCAAATGTTATCTGTATGTACTGATTTAAAAGTTGGTGCAAGGATTGGTGAAAAAAATTCAATTCTTGCCTACTGCGATGATATAGTCATATTATCACCATCCGAAAAACACCCAAAAATTTTACTAAGAACTTGTGAAAATTATGCCAAGGACTGGAAAATCGAATTTAATGGCTCTAAGTCAGCATCAATCCTATTCGAAAAAAAAAGTATAAGTTATAAAACAGAATTTAAATTAAATCGCTCTATAATTCCAAAAGTACAAAGTTTGATTTATCTTGGACTACCCATTAGAAATCAAAAATCAATAAATGATTCTGTCGAAAATAAGATGAAGAAAGTTGAAAAAAGTATTTATTCTCTAAATAGTATTGGATGCAAACCAAAATTAATAAACCCAGAAACGATAGCTTTCTTATACAAGCAGTTCTCTCAATCAATCTTTAGATATCATTTAGATAATATCTTCATTAATGAAAAGAGTTTAAAGGAATTTGATATACGGCAAAATATTTTAATAAAACGATTTATTGTACGATTTAGCATTCAGTATTCTTTTGATTGAATGGTGCCTCGAATGTAGCAACTCTGGACTAACTGACTAGATAAAATACTATTTTTATTTAATAGATTATTGTATGTTGAATAATCTTAATCATTTTTTTGTATATAACAAACTGAATTTTTTACTTAATTGTAAAATGGATACTTAACTGTCTATTTCTTTTTTATTTTTATAATTTCAATTTGTCCATGGGACTTAAACTTTAATTAAAAATGTTCTGCAGTTAAGAAATGATTTGATCCTATAAATAAAGTAGGCAGTTATATTTATCTTTATCAGCTTGCAAATAATACCATCATGCCAAATTTGTCGAAGGCTTTCAAAATGACAAACAAAAAGCAACATTCTTTTTTTACTATTAAATGATTCGATGACTTTTAGGATAAGGAAAACTAAATTATATGCGGTTCTTCGATGTTTTCTAAAACCATATTGTTCCTGAATTAGCAACGAATTTTTTTCATTTAAAAGTCGGTATGGGAGTCGGCCATTCTGTTTAATCGACCCACCACGGTCTCGGTCTTTTTTCTAGCTGATCACAGAAAACAAAAAAATAAATTAGATAATTTAGTTTGATCTTTTTTTTTAACGTTATATAAAGGTTTACGTAATAAAGAGGTTCGAAAAAATATAAAAAATGATTTGAGAGTAAAATTAAAAAGTTGTTTCGAAGCAAGATGTTTTTTTTTTGTTTTAGTGATTAATTGTTTATTTAATATCATATAATATTTAAAAATTTAAGTTTTTAATTTTTTTTAAAATTCATTAATTTTTATTTCGTCTTATATAATATAACTAAATTAAATTTTCATGTTCGAAAATTTTCTTTAAAATATAAAAAAAAACTTTAATTATTTTAAAAAATATAAAATTATTTTTATCAGGATTATTAAGTAATTATCTTTTGTTTAAGTTAATTTTGAAAGTGGTGAAATTAGATTAGTCATATTTAGAAAAATCAAGAATAAGTATTTTTTGTTTTTATAATAACACATGATAACTTTAGATTTTATTTTTTATAAAATTTATAATATATGGCGATTTTAAATTTTAAGAATTAATTGAAAAATTTACTTTATTACGAATAAATAAAAATGCAATCCGAAAACGAAAAAGATTTGATCAAATTCGTTCCGTTCAATAGTTGCATTAATCCGAGTTTTTGGTTTGAATTAAATAGAGTAAAATTGGATGATTATATGTTAAATGATGATTTCAAAGATTTGAAAGGATTCTGCAGTACCTGTATTTTCAAAAATAGTTTTTTTCAATTAATATTTTAGAGTTTAAGGTTCAAGCAATAATCTTCCTCCAATTCTTAATTTTGACTACTCATCATTCAAAAAGTAAATGAAGCTTTAATTTTGAAGGATTTATTTATTAATTAATCTGTTGAAGAAATGTTGATAAAACGAAGATTGGTCATGAAAACGTTATAATTATTAAAGGACAAATCAAGATTTTCAATACAATAAATGAATTCAATTTATTAGATAAAAACAAACTAATAGATGAATTCGGACAAACCGTAATCATTTAAAAATTTTAGAAAAGTTTTTTTGATGAAGATATTATGAAAAGCTTTTTAAATTTATATTTCATCATTTGTTGACATACTTATAGCTTTTAATAGGAAATTATTTTAATTAAATTGATTTTAGTAATAAGCTAGTTTTTATAACTCTAAAATTTTCAATAGAAACTTATGCTTTTAAAATTTTTATTAGTTTTCTAAGTAAAATAATGGTTTTAATAATCGAAAATTTAAGATTTGGAATGATATTAAATCTGCAAAAGCTTTAGATGATCCAAATAGATTAAATAGATTTTGTTTAATTGTTTTTGCCGTAAGTAATATTCCTTTTAAAATAATAATTTTAAAAAAATTTATTTCGACTCATATAAAACAGAATCTGAAAAATTATGTATTTCATTACTGGTTTGCGTTTCCAGCTATTACATTTCCGTTAAAATCATATTACCAATTAAAAATGACCAAGTTTGTAGATTATTTTTCGATTGAACAAGTAAATTTGTTTAAAATTAGATAGTTTCTTTTATAATTAAAATTTCAGTCTGAGGTAATTTTGGAAAATATGGATAGATTTCAGCTCAAATTCAAGAGTCATCAAAGTTTTTTTGCAATTAATTTTGAAACATTGGAAGTTATTTCGGTAAAAGAAGGCGTAAATCATCATAATTGTGGAAAAAAGATCCTTTTCGGACTGTATGATCCAAATTCTCAATCAAATCATCCTGGATGGCCTTTAAGAAATTATTTAGCTCTACTAGCTTTGAAATGGTAATTTAAAAGACTTTCTTAATTTCCGACAAATTATTTAAAATGAAACAGTAAAAAGACTGAAAATGAAACAAGGAATTTCGAAATAGTTTTATTTAGAGATAGATATCATGGTGGTGAGCGGAAGTCGGATCTAAGCTTAATAATTGAGGTGGAAATATTTAACATTTCTGAAAATGAAGAAAAAATAAACACTATAGGTTGGGAACGTAATGAAAAGAGTCAACTTCATCCACGCATTGTTAATATGTCAGGTAGTATGAATACAGAAAAGTTAGCTGAATCTGCTGTCAGTCTAAACTTGAAATTAATGAAATGGAGAATAGCCCCTGATATAAATTTGGAGATAATAAAAAGTCAAAAATGTCTTTTATTAGGTAGCGGTACTTTAGGCTGCAATGTTGCTAGGTGCTTAATGGTATTATAAAAAATGCATTTATCTTAAATTTTTTATTCATTTTTTGCTTAGGCGTGGGGTGTAGAGCATATTACTTTTGTAGACAATTCAAAAGTAAGCTATTCAAATCCAGTTAGACAAAGTCTCTTCGTTTTTCAAGATAGTATTGGAGGCGAGTCAAAAGAAAATCACAAATCAATTAAAGCAGCAGAAAATTTAAAATTAATTTATCCTGGTGTGGTACGATAAAAAGCAGCATAAAAAAGTGAAATATTGAAATTTGGTACAAAGTCAAAGTTAACAAATTTTTTAAGCTAATTTAAATCTTTAACAAAATATTTTTTAAGAATTTAATTTTAGAAAAATATCTGTTCACACTAAAATCAGATAATTTGATTAATTTATTCTTGTAATTTTTATCTATTCTAACTCAAGTCATTTTAGTGAAGTTTATAGTTTATGTTGGTATAGAAAAAACATTATCACTAAAAATTAAGCTTTCTTTTAAAGAAAGATTAAAATACTAGTTTTATAACAATTATTAATAAAGGTGTCTAGTAATCAATAAATAATTTATTTTATCTTTTTATAACAATAATCATTAGGAAAAAAAGTCCGTCTAAATTTATGATAATTGATCAAAGACAAGAAAATGAAAGGCAATAAGAGAAATAGATGATTAAAAGAAAAGATTAACTAAAATTTTATTAGAAAATTGCAAATATATTTTAGTATTTAAATTAGCAAATGATATTTAAGATTTTTCAAATTTTTTTTCTACCAAATTTTATTTTTAAAATGTTATTTATTTTACTTTATATTATATTTTAAAAGCAAGCTAATGGGTTAGTTTTGTCAATACCAATGCCAGGACATTACGTCGGAGGTATTTTTTTTTAAGACTTTAGCAAAAAATTCAAAAAATTTTGAAAAAGAAAATATTCGTTCGAAGGTAAAAAATGACGTAAAACAATTGGAGAAATTAATTAAAGAGCATGATTGTATCTTTTTATTAATGGACACACGAGAATCAAGATGGCTTCCAACTGTAATTTCAGCTTGTGAAAAAAAAGTAAATATCTGAGAAATAAATTTAAGAATAAATTATTAATTCGATTTAAGTTAGTTATTAATTCAGCTCTAGGTTTTGATAGTTATTTAGTAATGAGACACGGTGTTAAAACAGGGGATATCGAAAAAGATAAGTTGCCGACAAATTTTCATCCTAATCAAAAAATCTCAAGTAATCATTTAGGGTGTTATTTTTGTAATGATATTGTTGCTCCTGGAAATGTATATTTATTTTTACTTCATAATTAAAGGAATTTCTTTTTTCGTTTTAGAGTACTATTGATAGAACTTTGGATCAACAATGTACTGTTAGTCGTCCAGGATTATCAATGATCGCTTCTGCATTAGCGGTAGAGCTTTTTGCTAATGTTATGCAGCATCCATTGAGGTATTTTGTTCAATTAATAAGTTTTCAAATCTGAATAACTTTTTCTTAAGACAGTATGTTCCAAGTATCTGTTCTAATGATAAATTAGATGATACGAAAGAGTCATGTCTCGGAATTGTTCCACATCAAGTAATTCTTTAAAATTTTATACGTGAATAATAATTTTGTCAACAAAAAAAAGATTAGGGGTTATTTACATTCATTTTCGATGATTTTACCAGCTAGTCAAGCATTCGATAAATGTACTGCATGTTCAATTGAAGTAAAATTTTTATAAATAAGTTTATAATGTTAAATAATAATTATTTATTAAATTCAAGATTATTGAAACATATAAAAGAGAAGGTTTTGATTTTTTAATCAAAGTTTTCAACGATCCAAACTATTTGGAAGATATTACTGGTTTAAAAGAACTCAAGACTGCTCTTGATGAAGTAGAGTTCGATTTGGTTTCAGGATTCAGTGATTCAGATGATTCTTAAGTATCATGATTATTAATGTGATTCATGATTATAAATTTTGAAGTCTTTTTATTTTTAAGAAAAAAGTTTATCAAGAACATTTAATTATTTTTATGGAAACAGAGATTTTTAAAATAAAATTAGATTTTTTATACAAGTTTCCTTAAATTTATTAGCTAAATGTTTGAATTTTTAAAATTTTTAAATTAAATGATAATTACGATCAAATTAAACCATATTTAGATCTTGTATTCATAATAACTAATTTTCTAAATATAGATAATCCCTAATTTTATTCTATAAAAAAGAGAAAAAACTCATTGTGTTTAAATTAACCGTTAAAGAAATTAAATCCTACAATTTATTAGCCATATTTTGAATTACTAAAGGATTTATTTTAGGATTTTATTTGTTATAGCAGATTTTGGCGACGTGAACAAGGACGAAGCCTTGTTTATTTAGAGATTTAGCCGATATTTTTACAAATTTACTGATATATAAGTAGAGAATATAGATTTAAATATTAAAAAAATTAAAATGTATTAAGTTCATAAAACCCAGGGTAATTAAAAGATATAATTAAATACTAATATAAAGTTTAATTTAAATTAGCCAGAATTTTATGAACATTGTAAAAATTAAGTTTCTATTCTATACTTTCAATAACTTAATTGAAAATAGGGCATAAGTTTTTTTTTTTAAATCAATCCTAAATATAAAATTTATTTTCTATAGAAAAATTTCCTAAAGATTAAAAGTAAATCCGAAGCCCAAAATTTCAAAATTAAGTCTTTTTTTTCGCCAAGAAAGTCGATATTTTTAATTTTTTGGTCTTCATAAAAGTAAATAAATATTTGAACAAAACCTATAGAGTTACTAAAAAAATTTGGTCTTTTATTTAAAATAATTCATCAAAGAATTAGTTGAAACTAATTAAAGAAAATAGGTTGTACTTTGCTTTAAATTTATAGACTTACATGAATAAAGTCGCTTTTGCTAAACTTGGGAATTTAATTCAACTTTATTATTTTTCAAAATGAGGTCACTAATTTTAAAATTAAGTATCGGTTTCTTTATAAGTAAAAATTAATTTTAAAAAATAACTGATACATTTTAACCACTTTTTCTAAAGCTTGCTTAAAACCAATTTATAGTCAGTATTATAAAGACTTTACAACTAATGTTTATGGAAGGCAACCATTTGAATGTTATAGATGCACTAACAATCGTCACTTACAGCACCTTACAAACACTAGAGAAAAATATATTCAAGCTAATAGGGACTGTGGATTCGGTAATCAATTCAATCCAAGAAGTTCTTTTGTTAAAAGAGAATTATGTTACACTTACTGCATGGTAATTTTTGGATCTAATTATTATATTTATTAATTATTACAAAATATTAGAAAAAAGAAGTGGGTATTGTAGGAGGAAGAATAGATGTTGAGCGAAGATGCGAACCAACATGCCAAGAATATAATGGAAATACTAAAATTAACTATTTAGTTGATAAAGTATCGTGCTGTGTCGGAAACGCTTGTAACCCAGCAAATAAACTGAGAATATTATTCCATGAATTATCTATAGTAGTTATTTTTTTAACTAAATTTGTAATTAAATTGTAAATTTAATTATTCTCTAGTTGTTTTTTAATAAATTTAATTTTGGTTATATTTAAAACGCATTTCAACTGGAAAAAAAACATTATTAAAATTTTATATATAAAAAGAAAAGTAACTTTTATATACAAAATAATTAATATGCTTTTCTAAATATTTTCATTTCTTGATTAAAAATTATATCAAACTTAGATTCATGTTGTTTATAATTTTAAATTAAAGCTATTTTTAACAATTATAATTTTTACAAACGGGAATTGAATTTTTACAAACGATAAATTAACTTTTTAAAGTTATATATATATATAAATATTATAATTTTTCTGTTTATTTTAATGAAGAGATTTCTATAAAAATATAAAATTAAAGAATATTTTCGTTAAATTTTTAAGATGTCTACTAATATATTTTTGGATTTGGATTATTATTTTAATAAATAATTTTTTGAATTGTATGCTAATTAGCATAAGCAGTTCTTTAAAAAAAACAGATCATTTTTTTAATTCTGAAACTTAATCCACAATGAAATCTTTCAAAATATTTCAAAAATTTATATCTAGCACAATCTACAGAGGAAAAATCAATCTATTCTATAAGTCACGATTTGTCTTATAACACTATTTTAAATTAGTTCTTTTTAAATATATTATCAAAACTATTTAACATCGGACTGAAAGGGAGGTTAAATACCATTCCAAACTGTCCGGGACACTCCCCAAACTATTATATTAATAAAAAAAAAGTCACAATTGAGAGCTCGAATTGATTGTTTTTAAACTTTACTTTTTGATATAATTATTAATCTGAATTAGGTAAAAAAATTGGAACCAAATTCATTTGTTAAAGTTTATATCAAAATTTCAATATTTTATAATTAAAATTTAAAAAAATCCTCCAAAATTTTACAATTTTTCAAAACAATAAAATGTTCGTTTTTAGACGCTTATTTTATGGGTCTAAATTTTTTTACCGAATTTTTACTGGTTTTGATTTAATTATATCAATGATAAAAATATTTTTGTTATGCAGATTTTAATTTGATTTTAAAAATAGAATTTAATCTCTAAATTATTAAAATATTGTTAAAATTGGTTTAATTCCAGGAAATCATCTCTAAGATTTGAATTCTGAATGATAAATATTTATTGTTTTCTCATTATTTTTTATTCTCTTGTGAATTATATATAAATTAATCGATCAATTTTGGGTATATTATTCATTTATTTTTAAGTGATGAAATGATGAAATTTTTCTTCTTCTGAGATAAGAATAATTTTTTTTAGAATGGATATTTTTATCGCACTTTTGATATAAGATAATAAAATAAATTTATAGATATCGATTTCATAGTAATCTACTCCCAATTGAAATATAATATATTATCGATATATTAATATAATTTAATTTAAAGGAAAATAAATTAGTTGTGTTAAAATAGGTTCAAAAATATCAACATTTTTTTATATGAAGCCAAATGATGCTTTTATGATTTTTTACCAAAAGTAGCTTATTGTAGAATTAAATTATTTTCTAGAATTTCCTGATATCATTTTCGATAATTTGAACAAAACTATAGTTAAAACTAAAGATTTGCGTTTAAAAAGACTTACAATTTAATTGAAGATATATTTAGGTTAATTAAAAGAAAATATAAATTTTAATTTGGTTTAAAGATGTTTTAGAAATAAATTATAGGATTTGTGATTCTATTTGTATTTCACATTAATGGTAATTATTTATCTAAACAAATAAATTATTTATAATATAGTAAAAAATTTAGAAGATAATGACAAAATCTATATTTTTCGGATTTTTATTTGCAATAAAATCTCTAAAAATCCAAGATCTGGTTTTATTTATATAAAAATCAGTTCAGGTCCAATATTTTTTATTTGAGATATTTCTTTATAAATTTGTTTTAGCCTTCTTAATTAAAGAATAGCAAATTTTTTACTCTCAAATTTTTGATTAAGAATAAAAATAAATTGGATCGATTGATCATTGATTTTTTTAAATATATTTAATAATTAATAATAATATTTAAGTTTAGAACACTTTATGTTTTAAAAGAAAAAGACGAATTTTCATTCGCATTTTAAAGCTAAGAAGCATTTTATGAATTAAAATCTCATAAATTTTGATAATATTTCCGTGTCAAATTTAAAGATATATATCAATTTTTGATTTGACTTGAAAAAATTATTAATGGCTAGAAGATCTTTTTTATTTTGATGATTTTAGTAATTAGTTTCCATCAATTTTCGAATATTTTTTTTTTTGAAAAATTAAATGGATTTTTTATTTATTTAAAAAATAGTTTAGACAGAATCTTGGTCGTTTGGAATGGAGACTTAACCCTTCCTTTAAGCCTCATGATTGAATTTTCGACACATGAAATAAAACGTAAAAAAAAAATTTTTGAATTGAGAAAAAATCAGAATAAATTCAGTTTTTTAAATTATTTTTGTGAATGTTGAAAAAATTTACGAAAGAAGAAAATTAAAATGATACCTCTTAAACATTAGCTGTATTAAAAAGTAATTAAAATAAAAAATAAAGGCGTGTCCTAATGCATTAGCTAAAATTACTAAATTTTAACTAGTTTTACTTGATGAATGTAAATTACCTTTTTTTTTTTTTAGAATTTCTCAATTAATCTAAAAATACCAATTTATAATAAAAATAAAGTTATTTATTAATTTTCTTAATTTTAAATTAAATTAAAAAAATATTTTTTGATTTTTAAGTCACATTCGTTTACATTAGCAAGCATCACATCAAAAATTAACTTAATATTTATCTAAATCGAACAATTAACCTAATTTTAAAAAACAGTTACTTTGGTTTTTAGTTTTCTTACTTTTTTAGATGATTTGAAGTATTTGTAAGTAAAATTAACAAGAATTTATAGTTTTGACATTATTTGGAAAAATTAATATCAATAATATAAGATATTAAAATTTGCCAATTTATTTGTTTTTAGTACATTTAGTTAAAGTTTCGGTAATTCTAGTTTAAAAAAAATAAGTCGCCAAAAATAAATAATAGGAGAAAAATTAAAACTAATGGTATTTTATAGTCTTAAATAATAAATAATATCATAACATATCTCATCAAACATCTAGTATAGTTATCTAGTAGTAATATAGGGCTGATCAAACATCTAGTATAGTTATCTATTAGTAATATAGGGCTGATCAAACATCTAGTATAGTCATCTAGTAGTGTTATAGGGCTGATTTACTAAGTTAGATCAGTTGTTAAACATAGATCTACTTGTTAGATAGATATCTTATATTAATTAGTATTACTAGGCGACTCTGATTAATAGCTTCGATGCGAATATGAAATAATATTGGTTATGTTAGTTTGTTATGTGAAAGAAAATATTTTTTGGAAATGGTATTGGTCTTTTGCTGGTTTTGAAGAAGAATAAAGCAATTTAAACAATCCATTCTTTTCCTATTATCATGAATATAAACAGGAAAATCACACTACAACAATATTTCTATGCCAAAGAGTAAAGCTGATTTAAGGATTATGTGGATATTACCTTAAATTTATAGAAAACTTTGCTAGAATTGCGGCTTGTCTATATGATTTGACGCGTGAAACTTCTAATTTTGCTTTGGAGGCGGAGCACCAGAAAAGTTTTGAGAAACCTAAAAGTTTACTTTCAAAATATCCTATTTTAAGACATCCTGATTTTAATCATCCTTTTATAATACAAACTGACACGAGTGATATAGTATTAGGTGCTGTATTGTGCCAAATTATAAATGGAGAGAAGAGGGTTATTGAGTATATAAGCAGAACCTTACAGCCTTCTGAAAGGTCAAGTAAGGGAAAAAGAAGCTCTAGGAATTATTTGGGCTTGTGAACAGTTTCGACCATTTATTATTGGAGCAAAATTTATAATTGAGACTGATCACGAGTCCTTAACACTAGAAAGCCCGAGGGGTTTTTTAGACCCCTTTTTGAAAATTTTAAACTTGAATATTATCTCAAAGATAT
>VANL01000508.1:0-31398 GCA_006352455.1 Brachionus sp. 'Tiscar' | reverse complement strand
GGCGTCTGAATCTGAAAAGTTGACTGAACATTTGCAAAAGGCTGAACTGACAAATTTTCCTTAGGTTGTTCAGCAAGGTTTTTAGGCGTCTGAATCTGAAAAGTTGACTGAACATTTGCAAAAGGCTGAACTGACAAATTTTCCTTAGGTTGTTCAGCAAGGTTTTTAGGCGTCTGAATCTGATTAGATGGAATTTGAAGTGGAGTATTATTTGAGACTATGTTTGGAATATTAGTTTGTTCAACTTTTGGTGTTATTTTTGGGGCTTGCATCTGAGCTTGTAGTTGGAATTGTTTAATTTGTTGCTGCTCGGTTGGTTTGATGGTAAATTCGGGTCGGGCTTGATTAGTCTGAAAAGATAGCGTGTTTTCAGCCGGTTTTGACATCTGAGCTAAATCAGACTTAGGTTCTTGAAGAATAGGTGAATTTATTTGTTTATGAAGTAATTTTTCTGCAGATTTACAAATTGATTCTTTTGACTTGTTAATATTTATGACATAAAATGTTGATAAATAGCCAGTATCTGCCAAACAAAATAATAAAGGACTTGGTGGTTGTATTACTCTGGTTGGAAAATCGATCTTTTTTTGAGAGTTCAAGCTTATTTCAATTCCGATCGGAAAAACATCATTGTCATCACAAGTCATTGGTAAGCTGGGTCTAAAATCTTCCATATAAACAACTTCATATTTCTAAAATAGTTTAAAAATTAAATTAAACACTTTAATTAATCTATTTTAATTTAAAATTAAATTTAAAAAAGGAATAAAAAAATTAAAAATAATTTTTAATTAAGGCTTATATTTTCTCTAGTAAAACAATTATTTTTAATAGTAGCAATTTTTTTTTTTTGAATAGCAAGTCATAAAATAGATAAGTAAGCTCTTTAATTTTTTAGTAATTGATGTTGGTTCCTACTATCAGTACTGGGAAAGATTAAATTGGTCCGATCGATCGAGAACTTTGACTTTTTACCTTTTTTGCAAGCATAGAAAAATTGAAAAAAATCTTTAACCTAAGAGAGTAATGTTGCAATCTTAAATAAAAATAAGAAATATTAATTCAAAATCAGCTGATTCATATAATTAAACTTTTTTATTTTTTTTTCACAATTTTTTAATTATTTTTATTCTACAAAAAAAAATAAATTTACTACTTTTTTTTTGTTAATAAAATTGCTACTTTAATAATTATATTAATAATTATATTATTAATTATATGATTTAAAGATCTAAAATTAATAAATCTAAAACAAATGATAAAATTTTGAAAGAAAAGCTTATTTTATAAATTATTTGCTTTCGTTCAAAACATCCGATCTTTGTAGATCCTTTAAATTTTTGAGTATGATTACATACAGTAACGGTCAACAATTAAAATTGTTCCTTCTTTTTCTTTTTTGTCTTTTAAAAGAAGAATAAACAATAATATTAATTTAATTTCCATATAATTTTGTAATATTTTTTCTTATTTTGATATTAATTTCAAAAAACTTATTAATAAATGGGCTCAATCGTCCCCTTATGGGTTTGGTTGAGTTGAAATATAATGCATTAACTAATTGTGTTATATTAAGCTCAAATGTTTAGCTAAAATTTTTAAGAAACGCTGCATTAAAAACAAAAAATGAAGTTTAATTTCTGGGCTTTATATCAACTTGATAGGATTTAAAGAGAAACCATTGATCATAATTCTCTGCCTGATAAATTTTATATTTTTAAGACCCTTTTTTTTAAGTGAAATTTATTTTTACTAAAATTTGGCAAGATTAGACAAAAAACAGAAAATAAACCCATTTAATGGATAAAGGCACACATAGATAATTAATATTTTTTTACTTGAGTTTTTTTGTAAAGTATCCCCATTTCTTGACTTTTGGAATAACCACATATTATCAAATCACTTTAGTTAAAGATAAAATAATAACGATTAATTTAAATGAATTCTTCTTACAAATTTTTAATAGCTTGAAAGTCAACCCATGAAATATCATCTGGTTCTCCATTTGCAAAAACAACACCATCATACTCTTCGGAGGTAAAATTTTCTTCATGTGTACCCTTTATTAAATCATAATTACAATTTTTTACAAATAAATTTTGAAAAATCTTTTAAATTTGATAAACAATTCAGTTTTTATTTTGATCTAAGAAAACTTTCAAGTTATTTTTTTTACCTGGGCTTTAGAAATTGCATGATAAAAAATTTTTGGATTATTGTCAGCATCATTATAGGATACCAAAAACTCTTTTTTAGCCAACCATTTGATGTTATTAGCTAAAATTAAATCATTTTTAAGATAAAAAAAAAAAACTTTAAATTTTATATAAATTACGATCTAAATCTTTTTCAAGACATTCGTATTTGTGCTTCATTTCAAAATCCATTCCACATATGTTTAAGTTTTTATCTTTGCAGCAAAAGGCAAAATTTTTACCTGTCGGACTCCAGCAAACTATTTTTCCAATTATTATAAAATTGTTTAATTAAAAAGAAAAAATATTCAACTCACTGCATAAAGCATTCATAGGCTTTGAATTAATTTGAAAATTTTGATCCATTATTTTGGAAATAATTTCTATATTGCCATTCTCTTTGCTAAATAGTACCAAATCGTCTTCAATTATCGACACCAAGAAGCCATTTATCCGACTATTGTCTTTTTCTAATTCAATTCTATTCAACAAAACTGGCGACTAAATTAAAAAATTAAATCTCTTATCTTAAGATCTTGATAGACGTAATTAATTTGTATCATTTTAAAGACATATTCTTTTAATAATAAGCTAATGTATAAAAATAAGTAAAATGATAAATTGAAAAAATGCTTTCAATGCGAATTCAGCTTTGGAAGGCTGCTCTTATAATACTTTCTTTTCTTCTCATTGGAATTCTAATAAGCTTGGCAATTTTGTGTCATACTTGTAAAACGATTTTTCGTAGAAATAAAATAGCCGAGTCAGCTCAAATGCAAATGATGACAAATCGGCGAGAAATAGAAAGAAAAGAAGAAATAAATTCGCAAAATGGTCAGTCAGTGGTTGAAAATGAGGCAATAAAAGAAAATAATGAAGATATATTCAATCAAAACGATATTATGGCATGCGACTCATCTTTAGAAAAAAATGCAGTAGATTACTCAAAAGTAAAATCAAAATATTGGGATTTATTGAATAAGAGAAAAGATCCGAAATTTAGAAATTTTTTACACAAATCTAACAAGCCGTTTTTAGGCTACAATTCGTCAGCGGTCCAAGAAAGAAAAAACTCGTCTTTAAATGAAAAGCTAAAAATTAGAAACGAAAAATTTTAGTACTTGTTGTGAATTGCAAGCGTCGACTTTGATACTTTCCATTGCATAGACATTCAAAAAATATTCTAAATTTTGTTCTGACTTGAGGTTCAGTACTAAGGCAATTAAATGAGTCTCGCTTTTATTAAATTCAATGTGAATAAATTTATTGCCTGGTTGTAGATTAACCATGGCTATGTTATTAGGCACTTGATTATCCGAAACAGACTCAAATTCATTTGTATTGAAAATTTTTAATACTTTTTTTTATAATTATTTTTATTTAAATAAATTTTTTTTTTAAATATACCATTATTGTATCCGAAAGAAATGATGCCATATTTATTTGAGTTGGCTACCAATTTCAAGCGATAATTTTTGGCTAAATCAAGACGATTTTCTGATTTCAGACCAAACAGATCTAATTTTGCGGTCTCTTTGAAAAAAATTGTTTGCTTTTAAATCACAAGGCCATTTAGATAAATTAGAACATAAAATTTTTAATTTGTTTTACCTGTTCCATTTTGAAATTAAACTCTTTAAAAATAATTTATTAATTTAATATAAATTTTTTAATTTTTAAATATCGTAAGTAGTTACACAATCAAATTCTTTGCACTAATTAGACGTGACCAAAATAATGTCTTATAATGTTTAAAAAAATCAAGAATTTCACATTTTTTAAAGGAACAAAACTTGTTTGATTCAGATAAATCTGCAGTGATTTCAAATTAATTTAGCACAAAAAACTAGTTTTTTTTTTATCTTGCGTAAATTCAATCAAATTTCGACAAATTTTTTAAAAAATATTAAAATGAAAATAAGCTTGTAAAGCGCTTATGAGAATAAAAAATTAAAAATCTAATTTTAAATTCCGTTTTTTCTCATTAAAAATAAATCTCAAGTAAAATTATAATAATTTTTTTTAAATGTTAAATTTTCTATATTTCATTAGATCCGTGATAGTATAGTGGTGAGTATCCCCGCCTGTCACGCGGGAGACCGGGGTTCAATTCCCCGTCACGGAGCTTTTTTTTTTACTAAATAAAACTTATCATTGTGAATTTGTGAATTTTGAAACGAAAAACAAAAGCAAAATCTTAAAATTGAATTATTTTTTTATTTAAGTCCAAAACTCGTTCTGAAAATTGTATCAACTGATCAAAAGCTTGTATCACCCATGATTTCTGTCTGCAAATAAACTATAATTTTTTTTTTTAATTTTCTTATATATATATTTAATGCACAATGCCATCTTATTTGCATATAATAAAATTTTATTGTTAATTGATGAATTACATCAAAAAATTCCAAGTTTCATTTAAATGAAAAGCTTGTCATTTAGGTGCCAAAATTTTGTCTAGCAACTGAATTATCGTAATGATTTCAATCATCCTCAATTGATTTTACTATTTTTTTTATTAATTTAAATAAAATTTTAATCAAATCGTTTTAGACTTGAGACTTTTTTTAGTTTTATAAAATCAAATTTCAAATTATAATGCTGCATTAATAATTAAGATTTTTATTTATTAAAAATATAATTATAAATGCTTTTAAAATTAAATTTTTCCTTCTTTTAAATCAGAATTTTAATTTTAAACTAAAAACCTGCATTAAATTTTAATTTTTGGATTTGACACATTTCTTTATTTTCGATCAAACCCAATTTTATTATAAAGAATTTCGATTTCTTAAAGTTACTTGATAAAATTTACTTGAATCGAATACTGTCTGTTAGTTCTCCATTATACTCGTACTATGTAAACTACTTAAAATCAAAAGTATTCAAGCTTTAAAAGACAATTTTCTAATTAGTTTAAAATTAAAATTTTTAAAATTTTTTTTTAGATTCAGTAAAAATAATTTTTTTTAAATATTAAAAATAAAAAATATATTTAAAATAGATGAGTCAACAGTTCGGTTGAATTTATTTTGAAATATCTGTAAAAAATTCACAAATGGCTGATATTTCGAACAAAATTTATTCTTAGTTTTTTATAACAAATATATTTTTAAAAAAAATGTCCAAAAATTCTATCTAATAATTTTTGATTATTTAGAATTAAAAACTAAATTTAAAATTTTGTTTAAAATTTTTTTATTCAAAATTGAACAAAATTTATCAATTAAAATTTTAATTTCAAACTTTAAAATATACTAAAAAAAAACTTTAGATTAAAGAATTATTCTTTAATTCTTTAAAATAAATAACAAAAAATAAAAACAATTGACAAAAAAAATGAATTTTTCTCAAAAAACATCCTGTTTGCACATAGGACAATTATGATTTTGATTTAGCCATCTTCTAATGCACCTATAGTGAAACACATGATCACATTTTGTCATTAGCGCTCTTCCTTTGGACAATCTATCGAAGCATATAGAGCAGCTGTCGGTCAACTTTTCATCAAATAAAATATCTATTGCATCTTCATCTTTTTCCGGATGCTTTTGTTTTATTATTTTTACAAAATTCTCTTTATTAAATCGAGGCATTTTGTCAAACATTCCGATAAGTTTTCGTCTATTCTTGAATGCCATCCATCCATAATAAGCTTGACACCATATGTGAAAATAAGCATGTAAAAGAATCATTAGAGCGCGTACAGCCCCATAGGATTCGAACAATAAAATATAGCCACTGTTCAAAAATAGCAAAATGGCGACCAAAAACTCAAAAACATGACCGAAAACCTTTATGTAGTAAATGTAATCATCAAATTTGTCCATAGAATCGCTAACAGTCATTGTTTCTTTTGTCTCATTGAGCTCATTTTTGAAACTCTCTTCTTCCAAAGCTCTTTTTCTGTCCAACATGTAAAGCCAATAGAGCAGCAAAGAAACAGTCATTTTGACGATTAGCTCGGCATTAAATGCTGACATGGACAAAAGCCACGTCGAAAACTCAAAATATTTAAAAGAGATACCTATTAGAATGCAGGGTGTCAATATCATTATTAAGCTTAGTATTACTAAGCGCTTATGTTGCTCATTCCAAGCTATATTGCTCAATCTTCTTAGCTTAGTGTCCATACTTGTATGAAAATAGTGCAATACAGCTATGAATAGCAGTGAGTAATTTTTATAGAATTTTTCTATTCTTTCATAGCCTGATAGTGATGTTATACTTGATTGAAGACTGAGGAGAAAAAACAAAATTCCAGTCATTTCGCCAACATTGTTTAAATCTTCTGAATTTTGAACATTAGCAAAATGCTCATCTGTATAAATCAATTTGCGTAGAAATTTTCCGACAAGACTAAATTTATAAGAAATAATCATGGTCGTTGATATCAAAGATATAACTGAGGATGTTTGATTCAAAATCATAAATTTCAGAAATATCAGGCTACTAGTCCATAAATTGAGTTCCGATTGAGAATCGTAGGCTGATGAATTTTCAAATAGCGATCTTAATTGAGACCATGTTGACGCATAGAGATAATTTTCATAGGATGGCACTTTTTCTTGATAATTGATTTGATTATTTTTAAAAAAATAGGATTTTATCTGTAAAAAAAGAGAATTAGGCTGATTGATTGAGGGCAATTGTTTATCTAAATTGTCATAGTAACTTTTATATTTGATATAATTTAGGGCAAAAATAAAAATTTTTAATAAAAAATATGATTTTAGAACCATTTTGGCATTTAAATGTTCACTTGAGAGGCTCATTGGCAGTTGAGAGGTCGAATTGTTTGAGAATCTACGAGCAAATATCTTAATTCTTAATAACAGTCTGAGTACCATTTGGTCCAGGTTTTTCATCAAATCATAGCCAAGCAAGCACATATATCCAAGCGATATAACATTAATTCTCTCTTCTCTTTCCATACAGTCATTAACCACAAAGCCGAAAAGACTATATGAAACAATTATCCAGCGTCTTAGACAATTGGGCTTGTTTTGCTCTGGGTCAAAAAAAAAATTTGTCTCGGCCAAAAAATTTTTTAACTCATCCACTTTGCCTTTTATTTCGTGGTCTTGAAGAACCAAATTTTGAAGACTTTTGTAGCCATCGTTTGTCAATAGCTCCAAAAAATGAGCCTCTTCGCCATTATTATTGTACAGCTGGTAATAGCGGTATATTTGGTATTTGTCCAGAATAAATTTGTAATATGTTTGGTAATAAAAGTGGATGGTTAGAGTGATTGTGATTAGATAAATTGAGGAAATTATAAGCATTCGTGGTATTTTAACAAAGTGGAAAAATATGAGAGATGATTCCATGGCCGGAACAGAGTCTATCAAGTAGGTGAAAATGAATGGCTGAGAGACGAGTCCGATTATGTTGTACATGCGAATTATATTGTGAGGTGTTAAAACAAAAATTAGAAAGCAAAAAAACAAAAGACTTAGTAGAAAAAATTTGGATACAAAATAAACCATAAGGGGACTCAGATTTCGGTCTAAATTTGATTCGAAATATTCGATTATTTGATTACTGTTTATGAGAACTAAATCAGCGACTAATACGCTCGGTAATCTTAACAAAATAATTTTTGCATTTTTCAATATTGAGCTTTTGCTTGAAATGAATTGATTTAAGTAAGACGAAAGTCGACGAGGATAATTGGGATCAACTGTCTGATTTTCTCGTTGTTCCATTATTTAATTTTTTTTTATGTTAAAATTCATTTGATTTAATTTTTGTTTTTTTTTTATATTTTTCTTTTTGTTTTATTCTAAGAAACTTGAGCTTTTTTAAAATTTTATTTTAAAATGCTTAGATAATAATTTTTTCCCTTTTATTTTCTTTTAACTCATAATTATATTTATAATTATGAAAATTTTTTTTCAATCGGCAATCTATTATTTATAAAATTAGAAAATTTTTTTAAATCTAACTTTTCATTATTACATGGCTGAATTGTATTCTTAAACAGATCTAATTTAATATATACAATTTAAACTGTGATTAAAATTAAAAAAGAAAATAAGCTTTTAGTTTAATTTTGCTTAGAAAATAATAAAATAGATTTATTTGAGCTTTATTCTTCATGTATTTAATTTATTTTACTTGAAAATAAATAAGTTTTAAATAAGCATTATTTTATTTACAAAAAAACTGTTTATTTTTGGTGTAGTCGTTAAAAATAATTAAAGCAACATCAAGTTTAATTTTTAAATTTTAATTTAAATCTTATAAAACAATACTTAATTTTTTTATTCTTACAAGTCTTTATTTACAAAACTTGCAGTCTATATCAATTCACTTAGGTTAATGTTGTAAGTTTAAACACTAACTTTGAATAAAAATCAAGAAAATGTTTTAATACTTCACAAAATAAACATTTTTAGCAATTTTTAGGTATAAAACCTAGATGCGATAAATTTTTAGAAAGCCTTTAATGGAAAATCTAATTATTGATTGTGGAACCGGTATTTTTATAAACTTTTTTTAAATTTAATATCGAAAGGGCTAAAATATTAAAATTATGTGGTTGTGATCCTGACTAATTGATTTCCGTTCCAACTTTTTATTGTGTCGACCTAGTTCAAATCAAAATAACGTAATCATCCGAATTGAGTGACATGTCTTTAAAATAGAGTACTCTATTTTAGTGACACGCTGTTATAACATGTAAAAGATTCTATAATGACATGTCACTAAAAAAATTAATGACATGTCAGTAAATTCGGATAATTACGTTACTTAAAATTAAATTCCAAGTCTATTAGGGACTTTTAAATAACTCTGATTTGAATAAACCAGCTAATTAAATAATTTTGAAAAGTAATCCATTAAAAAATTTAATTCTTAGCTCCTTAAGAAAACAAATTTTTATTCAAACAAATTCTTTTTATTCGTTGTACACATTCAATTTAAAAAAAAATTAAATTACATTCAATAAAATAAGCTATCATTTCTTAGTCAACATGGTCATTTTATTAGAACAAAATTCTTTTTCCCAGATTGGTCTAAACTCGAATTTTGCTAAAAAAAAATACCTAAAATAAAAAATTTTCTAAGGCAAAATAAATATTTTCTGAAAGACATATTTAATTCAACTTGGAAAAAATCTGCTTCAATTTTAATACCTGTTTATTTTTGTTATTATAAGTTTAGTATTTCAAGTTTCGTATTTAGTTTCAGAAGGAAATAAATAGTTGCGCACCAATTTGAAAATAAAAATTTCTTTAAAATTTAAAAGTTGGAAATTTTTATTTCAGCTAATTTAATCTGGTAATTAAAATAAAATTTTAAGAAAAAATGAAAACGAAAAAATGTCTCAAAATTTTTAATAAAAGGTTAATATTTATTAATAGATATTTTATTTTAAAGAAATCCAATTTAATTTTACTAAAAATTATAATATTCATTCATTTCAATTTCAATTAATTGAAATTTGAAAAGGTTTGATAAATTTTATTAGCCATCAAATTATATGACTTATTACGATTTGAAACACTCCCAGTAATATTGAAAATTGAAAATTATCCAAAATTCAATATTCTTTTCTTACTGGTTTTATAAAAATTATTAAAAAAACTAAAGCTGACATTTTGAAAATTTAATAAAATATAATTTTGAAATAAAGTTGACATTGAGATTTGATAATATTAATAATTATTGAATAAACTATTAATATTTTTACGTTTTTATTTATATTTCTATTACTTTTTATTTATTAAATTAAGAACTAAATTTATTTAAAATTAGAAATTATAAATCTTTTGATAATTTTTTACAAATAATAATAATAAAAATAAGCTACAGCAAGCCAGCTTGCGAAGATTTCTTAGTAGTAAAACATCTATTGTAGTTCGAAGCAGAGAAATTTATTTATTTAACAGTAAATTTGTAAAGTCCGTAAATTTGTAAATTTACTAATGTTTTAGGAAAATTGTAAAATTTTAGAAAAAATAATTATGTTTTTTTACTAGTAAATTTACATAATTCCTAAAGTACTAGTAATTTTGCAATTTTTCTAAAAAATGGTTTTAGTATATTACTAAAAAATTTTCAGTAAATAAATAAATAAAAAATAATTTTATTTTAAATTAAAAATGAATTTTTTCTCTCTTGTACAATTAAACAAATTGTCACAACGGTGAGCGATACCGCTCCACTACTGAACGTTGATCAAGAGAGGATACAACGGGATAAATTTTACTCTTTATTCGAGGCTAAAATACTTGAAGATGAACTCCAAAACCCCGAAAAAAAGAGGAAGAAAACCAGAACAATTACTTCGCTCGACGATTATAATACAATGATGGTATCAATCGAAGAAGCGTATCAAAAAACTAAGGAAGAACCCAAAAAGAATACTATCTTGTAAACAAATATGAAGTTTATACTGTTGGCGATACGAAAAAAATAATTTTAAATCGTAAATCTCCTGATGATCCAGTTCGTTTTCTCGTTCCATATGAACAGTTATTTGAGACAATATTTAGAATTCACAATCAAGTTGGACACAAATGTCGCGATATCATGCTTCAAGCCTGTAATAAAAATCATTTTAATATAACAGTAGAAATGATTCCAGGTAATTTTTTTTTTCATTTTTTTTAAATTACTAATTAATCAATTAACCGATTATGTTTTGAAAATATTAAGCTTTTTTAAACACTTGCAATCATTGTATTATGAATAAGAAGAGAGACAAAACAATAGGTGTTGTTGTTAAACCTATTCTGAGCGAAAATTTCAACCGAAGAACGCAAACGGATCTGATTGATTTTCAAAGTCTTCCTGATGTCGAGTTCAAGTGGGTCATTATGTACCAAGACCATTTTACGAAATTTGTTGTTCTTCGTCCTTTAAAACACAAATCCGCATTGTTGACATTGATTATGATAAATCGCTTTATGAATTAGCCTGCGAAGCAGCTGTTTTAGATACTATGTTTGCAAGGAATAGTTTTGATTTAGTCAAAGATTGTAGTGTTGAAGTTGAAGTTAGACTCGATAAATTGAGCGTTAGGCAGGCAGTCAAAGAATTATCAATTGGTGGTGGTCAAGGTATACTTTAGTGTAATTGTACTGGGTGATGTTTAACAAATCGTTGCTCATGTAAGAATGCAGGGCTTTTATGCAACTCGAGATGTCACGGGGCTAATGGCAGTTGTAAAAATAAATAAATAATTTCAAATTTACTGATTAATTCAGTAATATACTAAATTTTATTCAGTAATTTACTCAATTTTTTATTTTTTCAGGAAATTAATAAAACAAATTTTTTTACTAGTTATTTTATTGATTTACTTAAGTACCAGTAAATTTACAAATTTACTGATTTTACAAATTTACGTAAACATTTACATGTATAAGTAGAATGGGTATTTTAAATATAACAAAATTGATATATAGCAGAGGACGATTAAGTTCTTTTAGCATTAGATTTAAAATTATCACAAGCCAAATTGTAATTTATTTATTTCACAAGCTAATTAAATTTAATTAAATTTTTTTTTTATTAATTTTTATTTGTTATATTTGAACTCATTAGATTTTTTGACTTTGATTTATTTTTTTAATTATAAAAATATTCTGTAAAAAAGTATTCTTTTGGACCTTTGAAAAAGCAGCTGATATTTTTGTTAAATTAATTTTTTATGAAATTTTAAATTTTAATGAAATTTAAAACTTATTCATTTTATTTTCTATCAATGTACAAAATAAAAAAATTTATCTATATATAATTATTCAAATTTTTAAAATTCTGGTATAAAATGACTGAAGCAATAAAAAACAAACTTTTAGAAACTGATTTGTACAAGCTGTTCGATGTAGAAGAAGAGTCTTCTATCGATTTGATTAAAAAAGCGTATAGAAAGAAGGCACTTGAACTGCATCCGGATAAAAACCCGGAAAATAAAGAAGAAGCGGAAAAAAAGTTTGTTGAACTAGGCAAAGCATTTGAAATTTTAGCTGATAAGACTGCAAGAGCGGCATACGATGCAGTTCGGCGTCAGAAAAGAGAAAAAGCTAAGCGAGATGCGCTTTTGGATGAAAAAAGGCGTAAGTTAAAAGAAGATTTGGAAAAAAGAGAAGCTGCTGCTAAGGAAAAATTTGAAAGAAAAACTGAGGTCTTAAAAAAAAGTAAAGAAGAAGAATGGTTGCAAAAAGAAGTTGATCGATTGCGAAAAGAAGGAAGTAAATTGCTGGAAGAAGAGATGAACTTTATTAATCAACAAGTCAGAATGGAAAAGAAAAGATCAAAAGAAAATGATTCAAAAATAACTAAAGTTAGTGAAAAAAAATCAGTTCCTAAAATAAAAATAACTTTGCCGAATAGTTCAAAAGAAAGCAATAAAATTAAGTTTGATCAGAGCTTGCTAGAACATTTATTTTCAAAATATGGAGATATTGAAGTGTTGGTAATGAGCAAAAAATCAGCTATTCTTGAATATAGAGATCATGATTCTGCATTGAGATGTTATAATGACCAAGATAATTTAGAAAACAGCTATGGTTTATGTTTAAAAATACTAGGTGACTTGGGTAAAGACAGTCAGAAAAATTTAGCTGAAGAAGACAACAGCCATTTTATTGATTTTTCCAATTCAGACTCTACGAAGAGCTTTGAAAATATGGAAATGGAAATATTAAAAAAACTAAAAGCTGCTTCGAATTAAAAGCTCTAGTAAAAATAAAATGTAAATTTATTATTTTCGCTTGAATAATAAAGTTATTTTTCTGTCATTTTGTAAAAAATTAAATTAAAAAAATTTTTTTCTTTTAAATGTCTTGTTTATTTTCTTGTGATAATAAAAAATCTTGAAAAATTATCAATAAAATAACATTTTCTAGACTTGGGATACTGACAGTATTATACTGATCGTTAAAATATTGCTACTGACTGGAGCTGATAATCAGTTTTTCAGTATTACTGGAAAATACTGAAAATTAGAAAAAAAATTTAAAAATGTCAAATTAATTTTGAAACATAATTTTTTTTTTGTTTTTTTTTTGTCATTTATAATTGTTTTAAAAACAAACAAAAATAAAAGGGGCAGAATATTTGAACTTATTTTCTTTCATTAAGAAAAATGGCGACAAGTAGTCAGTTGAGAGCAAAAGAAATTGCTTTTTATTTTATTAAAGATTGACATCTTGAAAAATTAAATTAATCAAATTTAATGTTCTTAAAATGTAATAAGGATTACCTATAAAAATAAAAATTTTATTTTTTTTTGTTAAATTTTAAAAAAATTTTAAAATAAGTCCGATATAAAATTTATTTGTTTGTTTTTGTATTTTTATCTGAATGGTCATAAAATTGACAAAAAGACTGAAATATATTTTATTAGAAAATTTAAATTTTTTTTAAAAACATGATTTTATAGCCTTAATATTTGTACTGGCTGATTTCGATACTGAATTTCATCCTCAATACTGAATACTGACTGATACTGAAGGCCTCAATACTGATACTGATTGGGCTTAATACTGTTACTGACTGATACTGATTTTTTTTATACTGTTCCCAAGTCTGCATTTTTCCAATGTTATTTTTAAACACTATGAAAATATATAGCTATCATACAGTTTTTTAACTAAAAATCTTTAAAAATAAAACCTGACAGACATCTCAGACATCTCAGCCTTTTTTTTCTCTTGTTATAACAGGATTTAGGCTAGGCTGATAAGAACGACTCTGATCCATTCTAAGACTATTTAAATAAATAAATATAACAGGATTTAAAAAATGTACAGCTCTTTAATTTAAAGTTTGCTTTTGATCCTTTAAATGGTACAAAACTTTATGAGCTTAGGAAACTTTTGGAGTATTTAAAACGTCAAAGACTTACTTTAAATTAAAGAACTGTGCATTAAATTAATAACTCTTTTCGATTTTTTTTAATTTAATGTAATTTTAATTTTAACAATTATTATTTTTTTAAAATACAAATGAATTTAATAAATGAAGTTAAAATCGGTTTCATGAGGCATGGACACTGGCCTACTGATTAACCTCGAAATTGAAAAAAAAACTTAAAATGAAAAAAAGCTTCATTTCTTATAATTTTGTTTGTAAATGAAAGTTTAGTATCTACAATTTTCGAGTAATAATTCATACAAATCAATATAAAATTTAGAATACACTAGTCAAAATTCAGAAAAATCTTCGCACTTAGGTCCAACTTTTCCATTAAAATTTTTCTTTTTTCTTGTCACTTTGAAAATTGTCTCTTCGCCTTCATTAAATTTAACCCAAATCGTTCTATTTTCGCATTTAGTCCGCATTTCTAAGAAGGCAAGAGCTTGTAACGGAGTGAGAAATGGTTCAAAAAATTATTATTTATTATGGGAAAAATTGAAATTAAATAGAGTTTGGAACTAAAAGCATAACTAGTCATATTTTTGATTTATTTTACAAAAACAGATAGGAAAATAAAAATATTTTGTAATCAAAATTAATTAATTATAATATTTTTTTGATTTTAGTTTTGATGGAAAAAAAAATGTTAAAAATAATTAAATTTATTGAGCAATAAGCAAAAGAGGTACCAAAAGGGGTCGATTGTTAAAAATAAACTTAAAATCTAATTAAAAATTGTGCGAAAATATAATTTAATCTAAGGTTAAAATAATTTACTTATTTTTGTTAAATTTGTTATTATTAAGTATTCGATTCGCTTCATCTAAAAGTGCATATTAAAAATCTTGGTTTTGAACTTATATTTTATTTTATGCCAATTGGCCCTGTTTATTCATTTATTCATTTTCACTTTTTTGTTTCATAAAATAAAATACTTTTTTGTAAGTCTGACATTACAATTGTATATTAAATTCAAATTTTTATTAAATTTAAATTTTTATATTATTAAAATTTGATTATTTCTAATTTTATTTAAAAAAAAATTCTAATTAAAAAAATATAAAATGTTATAAAAATAAATAAATAGAGGTTTACTGACCTGAGTCATTTTCGAACGCAGAAAAATACACAAGTAAAAATTCAAAGACAGTATTTGAATGGATTAAGAGTAAAAGACTACGATGGTTATGGCATGTGCTTAGAATGAAAGAAACAACTATACTAAAAATAGCCCTTCATTTGACACATCAAGAGTGACGCAAGGTAAGACGACCAGCACTAAAATGGCGAAAGAGCTCACCGAAATCGGTATAAGCAAGAGTCAAGGCGAAAGTTCGACTTGTGTAGAAATCAATAGTAATAACCCTATGCTCCACAAAGAACGAATAGGAAAAAAAATAAAAAACCAAAAACTGATAAGCTTAAATAATGATTAGTTTTTAAAATATAGACCAAATATGAAATTTCAGCTGATATCCCTAAACTATGGGTGCTTAATTAATAATTCATTTAGCCAAATAGTTTATCGCTTGATTGATCGTTTATATTTGGTTTCTAAAAAGCAAATAGCTCAATTAAACAAAATTAGTATAAATTTTTTTAAAATATTCAGACAACTCAATTTTTAAATTTAAAAATTATTTTTAGAAAAATTTTATTCACAATAATTTGAGAGATAATCAATTGAGAATTTTATTTTGTAAAAATAAAAAGTAATGATTGATTTTATTGATAGTTTAATCAGTTATCTTCTGTAAACCAATATTGATAATAAAAACCTTCATATAAAAATAAGATCCTTGAGTATTGATTTATATGCGTTAGCAATTAAACGAAAGCTGAGCAGATTTTTCAAAACCAATATCTAAATATATTTACTATTGTTCAGCTCGCACTTAGACCATTTGGGCTTGAGTAGAAATTTGCCAGAAGAATATTAGATTTTTTTAAATAGTTCAAACCACAGGTTCTACGATAAATTTCAATCCCTCTTAATCAACAACAAACAAATAAATCAAATAGATAAGTGCTTTAAAATAATTTGATCCGAAAAATTATTTTTTTATTCAAACAAATAGTTCAATTGAGAGAATAATTTTAAACCAAACATATGCTTGTGCTCAATATATGGGCCTAAATACCATGAAAGTAGAAAAAAATTCCACAACTCACGATGTTTACATTCAGATAACTCTAAAAAATAAATGAGTAACGCAATCAAAAAATCAGCAAATTGACACCATCTAATTGCATAAGAGTGTTAACGAAAATTTATTTCTTTGGTGGCCCCTGATTGAGAATGTAGTTAAAAAAAGCTTTGCTAAAGATACATTTTTTTGTTGTTATTATTGTTTAGTTAATATTATATATATATATATATATATATATATATATATATATTAAACATTACATAATATAAAAATTATTTTAGAATAACCTAAAATTAAACTAAATAGATATTGTTCACCCGACTCTTGTTTTGCTTTATTTTCTACTTAATAATAAACTAGAAGGTTAACAATTCAATTCGAAAATAAAATTAACTATTTGTTTTATTCAAGAATAAATAATCAGTTTGGTAATAATCGACCAAAGCATTTTAGAGTGTATAAATAAGTTTTTTTTTTCTCTTAAAGAAAAGCAGTGAAAAACAAAGAAAAAATATAGATAGATGAAAAAATATTAAAATTTGCCAAGCTTAGACTTTAATTTATAAATGTATATAAATATATATTTTTATATATGTAAACCAGTTGTTTATTTATAAGAAATATGGTAATGTATTCAGATCGCATCAAGCAATGCTTTAATCAGGAATCTGCAAATTATGATTGGTTTGAAAATTTGGAATAAACTTAGCTTAAGCTGGTTTATGTTGGAGTGATGTAATTTGCTTTCTTCAATTGTTATCACTGAATATTTTGCTTGGAGTTTTTTTTTTCTCTTTTTTTTTTCATAAGATAATCAACATCAATTGAGTTTTATTCCGAAGGTACGCTAATAGTTTTAATAAAGAAAATAGTTGTTATTTAGTAGGCATTTAGAGATTCTAGAATGTCTTGTTAATTAAAGTTTGTATAAAACCTGAACATTTTGCTACTTAAATTCAATAATGTCTGAGTATTAATATTTTTTAACTAGAAGGAAACTTCAAATTAATTTAAGATTATTAGTTCTAATTTAGATAAAAATTGAGATTTTGAGATTAGAAAATGTTCCGATCAGAAGTAGAAGAATGGTTGTACTCAATTGGTTTGGATGATTTGTATGACAGCTTTATGGAAGATGGTTTCACTAATTTGGAAGCAGTTCGTCGCATGAGACAGAGCGACATAGACGCCATCGTGGATCGACGAGGCTACATGAACATTCTAAATGAGGAGATAGACAAACTAAACTACGGCGATAGTCTGCCACCAATAGCGCCGACTCCGGCCAGAGAGAGTGCGTCAAGATCCAGGTCCTACTTCGACTATGAGCCCGAGTATGAAGACCGCGAGAAGCTAATTTTCCGCTATGAGTCTCGCGGCATCCCGGCTGTGGGCTTTGCTAGCCGTCATTTGGCTCGCCGAGCCAAATCAACTGCCAGAAAAACCCGCGGCACTAGCGTTGTTGGATTTCCTTCGCGTTCATCTGTAGAAAGATATGTGCCCAACAGTGCCTCACAAGCTTTTGAGTCTCTGATCGCCAGTCGACGTGCTGCCAGTGTAGCTGCCAATCTTGCCCAAGAGGCTCAGTACCAGGCTGCTTCAGCTCAATTGTTAAATAGACAACAGCAAAGAGAAGAGGACAGACAACGAAGAGCTAAAACAGGTAAAAAACAATGGGAACATTTTCTAAGTAAAATTTCAGATTAGATTAGCAGTCTGTGCATGTCAATTTATTAGCTTAAAAGTTTATCTTTCTTAATTATTTAATATTATGCTAAATTTTAAAGAATCTTTTTTTTTTTTTAATAACAGTAGTTTATTTCGTAGTTGTTATTTTAAGCAGCATAAATAGATCCGATTAAAATCAGATTTTAAGCATTATTTATAATTTTTTTTTTAATAACAAATTTATTTTTATCTAATTAATGCAAATAGACCATAAGAAATAGAGAGAGAGAGAGAGTATAAGAGAAAAAGAGATAAAGATAGTTTCTCATTCAATGGTCAATTTTAAAGCAAAATATAAAATAAAAAATAAGCTTAGCTAAGCGATTTTTTAAAGTGATAAACAATTTATATATGCTCCTATTGTTTCTTATTTATAAAAACAAAAAAGAAAATTATTTTTAAATATTCCGACCTGATTATTCTATAATCAATTAAAGTAAGCATTATTACAATTTTTAGTTTATCTTAAATTGTACTTAATTATATGAAAATTCAAAAAGCTAAAATTATTTGATTTTCTTTTGTTTTAGTTGTATTAAAAATCAGCAGTGGTAATGCGATCTATCTCTACTAGATTAATGTTTATTCTATTGAACGCGAATAGATAATTTCTTAATATGGCTTAAACCTAGCAAAGAGAACACATCGAGTAATAATTCCATTAGGCATATGATGTAACACTAAAAAGCTCTGCTTTCTATCTATAATCTTCTATTTATGTTTGTCTATGTTATTGGTTTTGCCAATAAGAAGCGAATATGTTCGATTATGCTTTTCAGTAATAATTAATTGAGTTGGAGTATTACGAAATATTTACCATCTCCCTAAAACTATATAAAACTCCCGTTTTTTTGTTTCTATTCGAACTTGGCGTATTAAATAATTAGATTTGATGAAATTTTGAACTTGGCCAAGGCAAGCTAGCGCCATATTATGCAAATATTTGCTAATTAATACACCGAAAACTCTAAAATCTAAAGTAGTGCTAGGCTAGGTGCTGATAAATAATAAATAATTGTTTTTACTATTTTGGTTTAGTTTGTGTTCAAGTATTTAAAGATTAAGCTCGAAGGCAAAGTGTATTTAAGTAAACACAAAGCTTTTTCACTTCGAATCTCATCTATTTAGATCATATTTTTTTATCTTATTTTTAAACTTAATTAGATTTTTAATTTGGAATTTAATTTAAAAAAAAAAAACAACAGAAATGCAATACGTAGCCAATAACCCAGATGGTTTGTCGGGAGAAATAATTGACCGTAGCAAGTTCAGAGACCACTACACAAACGAAGTAAACAAACTGAAGAGAGACTAAAAATTCACTCTAACAAAAATTAATTTTAATTTTTAAAGTATGTTTGGGTAGAGAGAAATCACATTACCGATGTTGGTGTCAAATATGACGGCTTGACCCGCAGTGTCGACCACAAGCCCAGCCATTGGAGATGCGAGGACGAAATCGAGAGAGGAAAGTAAGATCTGAATTTAATCAAATGAAAAATTTATTTCAAATTGTTTTTCAAATCTAAAGAGAGTACAAACGTTTGAATGACGAGTGTGCTGATAAAATTGCCGATAATCGTTATTCAATTGAGAACTCAAGAGAATGGTTGGTCGACAATGGTGGAGTAGTTGATCGAGTACACAGAATGAGCGCCAAAACTGTAAGTTTTGTTTTTAATTTTTAATTATTAATTTATTTGTAAAAAAATAATTTAAATTTTTCAAGCTAAAAACCCGCTATGACTTGGATTCAATCAAAAGAAACATGGAGAATTTGAAGTCAATGAGAGCTCGTTTGCTAAAGAATTAAGAAACAATATCTTACAATTACATCTAGGCTAAGACACTTTATCGGAAATCTTTTTTTTTTCTCGTTTGGCTAACTTAAATCAATAAATTTTTTTAAATATCATAAAATCAATAAAATATTTTAGGCAAGTAATCAAAAGCTTTTTTTCCTAATCGGTTGTCTATTTTAGTTCTCTCTTGCAAGCTCACTAGGAAATTTTTTTCCCATGGAAAAAGACCATTAAAGTGAAGCGAAAGAACGCTATTTATAAATATATTTATTATTATATAGTTTAGATGGAACAATTATAGAATTTATTTTAATTTATAAAAATACTAATTTTAAATAAAGATGTTAAAAATTAAAACTTTTGGTGGTCGAGAACACGGATTGAAGATTCAAGTCTTACTTTTTATTTTTTGATTTGATTTAACAAAAAAAAAGCTTTTGGTCTTTGCTTATTGTTTTAATTTATTTTATGATTGTTGATTTTCAAGTTTTTAGAATGATTTTTTAATCAAAAATTTTATGTTTAATAAAATAATCAACAAAAAAAAATGTATCTTTTGCATGATTAATTTGAACATTTAAACAATCTCTTAAAAACAAAAAGGCATTTGGTTGTTGAAAATAAAAGCTATTTTTAATTACTTAAAAGTAATGATAGCTTTTAAATAAAAAAAATATAAAACGATAAATTAATTATAAATATATCCATTAAGATTAAAAATTTATAGATTATCTAATGTGCAACAGCTTTTTGAACATACCTTTTCCAAATTTGTATACTAAAATTCATTTTCAAAATTTTTAGCTGCAACGATATTTCATTAATCACTTCTATAGAAATACCATCTGCTGAATTTTAATTTTTAAATGTGAATCCTTCCATTTTGAATATGTACCCGAAAACATTCAACTAATATAATTATTTAAATTTAAGTTTTTCTATTTAACATTTTATACTAAATTTTTTAGTCGTGATTCCTTGTAAAGTGCAAGTCAAGCTCATGAAATTGTGCAGGAGTTGACCAAGTAGCAACGCACGCGCTTAAGATGTGTTTCAAAGAGCTTGCCGGACCACTCTCACTTATTTACTCACAGTCTCTTAGCTCATCTACACTTCCAAACGAATGGAAGATTGCAAATGTATCGCCTATTTACAAAAGTGGAAGTAGAGCCGCAGTTGGCAATTAGCGTCCAGTCTCTCTTATCTCAGTCCCATGCAAAGTTTTGGAATCACTCATTAAGGACTACATTGTCAAGCACCTGGACAAACACAATTTGATTACCAAGAAACAACATGGCTTTGTTGCACATAAGGCATGTATGACCAACCTGCTCGAGACAGTTGACTCCCTGACGGACTGCGCCAGTCGTAAAGAGCCTGTAGATATAATATACCTGGACTTGTTAACTGGATTCGTAACTTCCTGAGCGGCCGAAGACAGAGAGTAGTCTAAGGCGATGCAGAACCGGATTGGGTACCAGTTACGAGCGGCGTTCCTCAGGGTTCGGTCATTGGCCCGCTTCTCTTTATAATTTACATCAATGATATACCGGACGTGTGTGGATCTGTTTGTAGTATCCACACACGTCCAAAGCTGTATGCTGATGACAGTAAACTAATGAGCTCGGTACTACGAATGAAGAACTCTAGGAGGCTGCAGTCTGACCTCAACTGTCTTGCAATGGTCGGACACCTGGCGAACGAAATTCAACAAAAAGAAGTGTGTGATCATGCATGTTGGGGACAACAACGGTTGCTACGAGTAGATACTAGGCGATCATAAGCTTGAAAAGACCAAAAAAGAGCGAGACCTCGGAATCATTATCACAAATGACTTAGCAGTGAACTGAGCAGTTCAAGAGAGCAGCGTCTAGGGCGATGATGAAAGCGTGCCAAATCAAGCTTACCTTCTTGTATTTCCCATTGGACATGTGTGATATAGCGACATCTTTGTCGATATCACTTTAACGCACATGGTTAAGTTAGTTAACTAAACCATGTGCGTTTAAGTTAGTAAGAAGCATAAATAGCTGCTACGTCTAATGAGAAGATCGGATAGACGGGCCCAAAGGTACTAATGTAAACATTACAACATTGTGAACTTGCTCTACAAGTCGTTCGTACGGCTTCACTTAGAGTTTGCAGTCGGTGCCTGGAATCCTTTTCAGCGGGGTGACATTAAACTGTTTGAACAGGAGAAAAGGAGATCGAAACCCTACGTTGAAAGAAGAGAAGCTCTCGGTTGGACCACTCTAGAAGACCGGCGTAGTCGAGGTGACCTCATCCAGCTCCATAAGATTCAGCACGAAAACGTATGCTTTATCAACGGTGATCAAAGGCTGGCGTCTGATGGCCACGACTGTCCAGCAGGGAACACCAGGACTTGTCAACGTGCAATTGAGCGCCAGTTGGTTCGCAACTGAGAGGCACGCAACAACTTCTTCACGAACAGGACCGCAGGTGACTGGAATGTCCTCGATGCAGCGACCAAATGCTTAACTAACACCAACACATTTAAAAACAGAATTGATAAACAACTAGGTTTCTAATAGATTAGACAACATCCATCAAAATCACTAAAGACACACTTTAAGCGCATGAAAAATTTACAGGAGCTGGACGTACATGAAGACTAAGTGTGTAACTAACACAAATCTTTTTAAAAAAAAGAATCGACAAACTACTTTATTTTTTTATAAAACTCTTTTTGTTACCACTAAGACTAAAATTGTTCTAAAATTAGGATAAAAGAAAATATATGAAAACAAAATTTATTTATAAAATTTTTAAAATAAGTTAACTAATATTATAGCCTATTTATAAAAAAAAAAAGGCAATAAGCTGTTAAAGTGGGGCATCTACGTGCGCCCCTACTTTGAGACCCAAGTCTCCCACAGCATTTATACTACTTCTACTACTAAATTTTTTAGTGAAAAAAAAGACCTAAAAGTAATTCGCTTTTTTAAAATAAAAATTACAAAAGTATAAAATTGAAAATAAATAATTTCATCGTCATTCAAAATTTTGAGCCTAACATCGAGCAGATTTGATTCGAAATTATATGAAATAATAAATTAATCGAGAATTTAAACTTTAATATATTTTCTGATAAATTTCGGCGAACTGAATCATATTCTGTTAGAATTTTAAGAATCTAACCTTCGCCTCAAAAGTTATAGCAGTTCAAAAGTCTATTTATTTTTATTACTGATTTAATTAGATAACCGTATCTCGGTTTGGTAAATTTTGAAGCTAATTAGGCTTTTTGTTTATCAAAATCCTCAAAATTAAGTAAGGAATCCGAAAATGGCATATAAAATAATTAAAATAATAGACCACAGAAAATCAAAATTTCAACTTTATTTACTTTTGAGATATTAAGATACCCAAGCCAAGGAACCATCAATCAAATTTTTTGATATATTTTTAAGAAAAACTATTAAGTAGCTTTCCTAATTGATAAAAAAATACTAAATTTTAATGTTAAAAAATTTTTTTCTCAAATTAATTGATTGCACCATTAATTTCATATTTTTTATGCTAAATGTTTCCTCATTATTTCAGAGTCACAGCGGAAAGATCTCTGAATCAAACATTTTGGCATTAATTATTTATTTTGAAAAAGACATCATTGTGAAATTCAAAAACAAAAAGACCAAAAATTCTTCATTTTTTGATAAATAAAAATTTAATAGAATAAAATAAGAGTGCAACATACTTTAATGAATCTTTTTTACCTAAAATTAAAACTTTATTTTATCTTTTTATTATACTTTCAACATTTCTAAATAAACTGTGAACCTTTTTTCTCCTTCAATTAAATTTTTTAAAATTTCAAAAATTAAAAAAAATAAAATAAAATACTGAAAAAAATTAGAAAAATTAATAAATTGAATTGATAACAACCAGACTGATGAATCTTAAATAAATTTTACTTGAATTTAATAAAAAAAAATTATAAATAAACACTTAATGATGATGTAATTAATTTAAAAAATAAGGAACATCGGAACAAAAAATAATGAATTTTGAAACTCAAAAAAAAAACATACAGAGAGAGCTAGTAGAAAGATATATGAAAATATAAGCATAATTTTAACGGGTTTTATCTTGATTAAAATTATTTTTCGCAAAAATTATGGGATTAAAATAAACTATAGCTCAATTTAATCAAGATAAAATTCTCTTAAAAATGATATATCATACTGGTATTCAAATTTTCTTGACCACCGAGGACAATATGGGCAGAGCAGGACATAAGAGAAAAATAAAAAATCAAAAAACTTTAATATTTTCGAAAGAAAGATAAAATTTTGTAAAGGACTGTAAATTTTCATTATTTTTTCTTTATCATATCATAAAGTTTTTTCTAATTTAAGTTTCGGAGAAGCATTATTGGGCACCTGTTACATAAAAATCTATCTTTAGAAGATCATTTAATAAATCATAAAAATTAAGGTAAAAGTAGGTTCATATTTATATTTAATTTGATTTGGGCAACAACAAACTTGAATCAACTAGACCACGATTTTCCTTGATAAATAAATGATCGATTATTGCTAAGGAAGTCTTCGAACTATGATCCATAACATCAATGTCAATATTAGCTTAAAATAAAACAAAATAAAAATATAGAAAATTTTTTTTGAAAATTAATACTCGTCAAAAAAAGCAACATAAAATTAATTGTTAGTTTTGTTTTAATGCATAATCTTGAATAATAATATAAATTCTAAATCTTGAAATTTTGTTCTTTTCAAAATGTCTAAAAGAGCTTCAATAGACCTGGACTGTTCCAAATCAAGTAAAAGAGCAAGAAGAACCCTTGACATTGCTGAAAATACAGAAATAGAGGAATCAAGCACAGAGTCTGAAGATGTTTTTGAATTTAACTCGGAAGACTATAGCCAAGTATTTAATTTTTGACAAATTTGTCGCTAAATTAAAAAAAAAACAAATGATTCTTTAAGCTTAAATTTAAAATTAATGAAATTTTTAAAAATCCTCAAAATGATCAAAAAATACCAGCATTAACACATTTGTTCAAAGGTATATTTTTTGATGTTTTTTATTGTAATCTATTTTTCATTTAACTAATTAAATAGAAATTCTAAAATCAGACTCCAATGACCGACAAAAACTTAACACTCTGTTTATAATCGTTCTAGAATACTTGAGTACTAACTCGGCACAAATGGAAGATAAACTAGTTTCACAAATCTCCTTTCTAATGACGATACAAGTAACTTTGAGAAAAAAAAAATTTTTCTATTTAAAATATATCCTAGATTGATTCTTTGTCGCCTGTTATTTTAAAAAATTCAATCGACCTCTTTATTTCTCAGCTTAAGTCTAAAAATTCCTATAATGAAAAGTGAGTTGTAATTTTTTTGTTGGCTTTACTTATTTTTGATTACTTTCAAAAGATGCATGGAAATTTTTGTCGAAATCATAAGATATACTCAAAAATTGCCTTTGTCTGACTTGGACAAGCAAAATTCTGTGATTAGCGAAAAATACACAGGAAATGATTACATACATCGAAAATTAAATGAAATTTTTAATATTCACTTGAATCAAGAAACAGCAATAAATCTTTTACAATTGATAAAGTATTTTTAAATTAGAATATTCTTGTAAAAAAAAAATTCTTAAATTTAATTATTAAACTAGAAATATTCAACTAGATTTGTCAGAAATAAAAATAGTTTTGAATAAAATGCTAAATTTAAACGAAATTGAGTGGACTAATTTTCAGATACCCTCAATGATAAACACATTGTTGTCTTTTTGTAGTCAAAAACAACATCGTCAAATTATTTTCGAAAAAATACTGCAATTTTTCACCGATTTACGCAACGATTCTGAAAGGCAAAACAACATGTAAAAATACAAAAAAAATTAAAAATTTTTTAAAATTTTTTTCAAGTCAAAAAGTTGAATTTATTGATGCTGAATCTCTATCTATACAACACATTATCCACTTGATACGAACAGATAATACTGCTTCTAGAGATTTAATAAAAATATTTAAAGTAATTTAAAATCTATATTTTATAATGAGTTAATAAAATTTTTCACAGACCAAGCTGAGTCGTAATTTGATCGATTTGGTTCAGCCGTTTACATTTTGTCTGGTTTTGTCAATGATAAGAGTGATGCCTAATCAAGACGGTTGCATTGATCTTATGAGGCAGATTGTGGTTAGAATATTTGAAAGTGAAATGAAGTATAAAAAGTACTACTGGGTCTCAAAGTGTTTTTCAGATGAAGAAAAAAAGCTGAGCCTGAAATTGGTCAGGCCATCGAAGTGCCGTCTTTTATTTTCAGACCACATAGTTCCTGGTTTGATAAAATTTTTGTTTAATTTACTAGACAACAATGGTGTTCGAATGTGCAAAAGCATAAGACCGGTTAGTCTGGATGAGCATGTGACGCTTTACACTGCCGAAATGATACGTGACCTTTTCAGAAATATGAGCTCTTCTAGAGAAGAAATTCTAAATCAATTGACTGAAAGAATTTTTTCCAATTCTATACAAAAATCGATGGTTTTCATTGACCAGCTTAAGATTTTGATCCAGTCTGAACCAGCTAGTTCGTTTCAGGATTTTTTTCGAAAATTTAAAAATCGACTTGATCACATGATCAGCATGACACCAATTGTTGCACTCGAGTTTTTAGTTGCTATAAAGCCATTGTTAAAATATGATTCAATCTATAAGGACAATTTAATAATTACATTAAAAAAATCAGTTTATCAAAGCGATTTGGATGTGCGTAAAGTTGGCCTAAACGGGCTAGTTTGTCTTCTTACTCAAACCAAATTAGCTAACTTTTTACCTTCAAGTCAAGCCTCTCAGTCTATGTCTCTATCGCAGGTAAATAAAAAAAAATTATTCAAATAAAATTTTTTAACTATTGAATTAAATTAATTAATTTAATTTTTTTATTAAAATTTCAGAGTCAATCTCAAGTCAGTCGAATAACTATGTCACAGGAAAAAAATTCCGAAAAAAATTGTCTAGAAATATTTTTAAGTTTAAGAAGATGCTTAACTCAACAATCTGAAATCAGATCTCGTTTGTATCAAGTAATGAATTTTTTTTTAATTGTAAATTGAATTATTTTTGAATTCATCAAAATATTGAAAACTTTTTGTCTAATATAAAACTTAAAAAAAAAAAGAATTTCGCTATCAAAAAATTTTATTAAAAATAAAATGCTGTCGAAAAAGATAAAAAATTGTTGGAACCAGAGTTGCTAAAGAGTCAAGTGAAGTCTAGCTTTATTTGACTAAATTTAGACTTGACTTTTATATTTATTTGTAGCTAAGAGAAATTTAACAGTAAGATATGTAAAAATTTGAAGCTTAAATTTTTCAAGTATATAAAATTTTATTTCAAAATTATTATAAAAGCAAGAAATTTAACGTTTTATTTTTTTAAGCCCTTTTAAAAATTCAAGTCAGTCCCTTATATTTTTAACTTTTATTTTTCCGACTTTAGCACAAGTCTTGTTTATACTAAATCTTGATAAATTTTTTGTTAAAAATTTAATTATTTCGAACTTTAACTTATGGCAATGGTTAATTGACCAGACTAATACTCAATCAGAGCCACAATAATGGTGATATGTTAAAAATTGTCAAAAAAAGATCCGTCATAAAAGGTCTTAAGAGCCCGTAAAGTCAGAGGTTTGCGTGTTAGTCATCCAAGCAGAGGGTCGAAGGTTCAATTCACGCAAGAAGAGAGAAAATCTTATGAATGTCTCTGTAGTACGGGGCGCATGCTTTAAAACCCTTTCATTAAAAAATGGGGGACCAGTTTCGACTAGGGATTTTAATAATTACGGCTTAGATGGATTAATAATAATAATAATAATAATAAAAAATAAGCTACGGCAAGCATGCTTGCGGAGACGTCTTACTAGGAATACATCTATGGTAGCTAGATGAATTGAAATCTAGTTACATAAACAAAGTTATTAGTAGTTTTAAAATTAAAATTCCCCAAGTCCACCGAAATACTTCCATGCATCGAGTCTATTCTTGAACTGGTTTACAGTCGAGGCATCGATTACTTTCTCAGGTAGGCTGTTCCACACTCTAATCACACGATTTGTGAAAAAGTTTTCACGCTGGGCGCAGTTGGTAGGTGCTTGGACGGACAGGCGCCTCTTGTGCCCTCTAATACCTCGTGCTGGTCCTGGTTGGGAAAGCGAGCTGCAATGTGGGGGAGGTCTGACCTAATCTATGTTATTTAAGCCGCTTCTTATCTTGAACATTTGGATCACTTCTCCTCTTGTCCTGCGTTCGCTCAGAGTGGGCAAACCCAAGATGGAAAGGCGATCGCTGTAGCTTAAGTTACGGATTCTTGGAACGAGTTTGGTTGCTCGTCTTTGGACTTTCTCAAGAATGTTACTGCCCTTGGCAGTGTAGGGAGACCAGACCAGTGCAGCATACTCTAAATGAGGCCTGACATATGCGCAATATAGCGTTATGAATGTTGTGTTAGTCCAGAATTTGAACGTTCTCCTCAGCTGTCCAAGGATAGAGATTGCTTTATTTGTTTGGGCTTTGATATGGCTGAAGAACTTGAGATTGCTAGCGAAGGTTATTCCCAGATCTTTTTGGCGTGATTCACTATATCTGGCATGTCATTGATGTAGATAACGAACAGCAGTGAGCCTAGAACACTTCCCTGAGGGAGTCCATTAGTGACTTCCTTCCAGTCCGCCACATACTGTCCTATTGCTACTCGCTGTTTCCGACCTGATAGGAAATTTCTAATCCATTTCACTTTATTACACAGAGACTCGTGACACACTTTGTCAAACGCTTTGGCGAAATCCAAAAAGACCACCAAAACATTCCAGCCATTGTCAATACCCTCAAAGATTAAAGATCTCAAAATTGGACTCGTCACTGAAAATAAATCTGAACCAATCATTGACCGTCCAATTAAGTCTCTGTTTTTTACACTACTTATGTCTTTTTTGTCTATCTTTTATGTTTATAAGGACTTTTCTGACCACTTTATGAGACTCTAAACCTTTATTTTTGGAGAAATCTTATTACAGTATACTTAGTAACCCTAAGCCTTTGAGTCTCAGAATTAAAATCAGTGGTAAGTTTTTAATAGATAGGTGTAGGCTCTTTTCTAATCTCTCTCTAAAAATTTAATTTTCATGCCTAAAAGTTATTTCCGAGTTATATCAGAAAGACTTCAAACTTTTATTTTCCAATTTTTATAGGAAATTTTTTGATTATAAATATTTAAAAGTTAATTATATTTTTATGCCGAGTTTAGGGGAAAAAATTCTACAAATTAGTGTTTTTCTATTACACTCAATTTTACGTTAAAATCATTAAAAAAAAACAATTTTAGATAAATAAAATAAATAATTTCTAAATTTTTGCAACATAATGTATCACTTTTTTTTTATAAATTTGATTAAATTTTCATCGATAGCAAGAAAATTTTTATAAATATTTCAAAATAATACAAGATCTTAGAGGGATGTAGGCAAAATTTTATTTTTTCTTCTTTTTTATCTAAAATTTTCGGATAATTTATAAGAAATTATAAAAAAAACCTTAAATTATTTCTTTAACCTTTAATAAAATGTGACCGATTTATTAAAATCACATCTATCACCTTTTCCATTATCATTTGAAATAATGCTTAAAAAAAATTTTAATCCAAACTCAAATATTATTTAGTCGTGTTTTAACTTGATAAATCAAAATACAACATTAATTGGTCCGACGTTGAATCTTCTCTTAGTCAATGTAAGCTAATAATATAGATTTAATGAAATCATCGATTTATGTGGTAAAAAATTTTAAGTTTGAGAACTATTTAATAAAAACCAACTATGATTTAATAATTGATTATTCCAAATGTATAAAAGTAAATGAATTAGGAGAAATAGAGACTAGTGAACCTTTGGATGTGCTAATGCATTCATTGCATCTTTGTGATGATAAATTTACCAAAATGAATTTGGAATCAAAATTTTCAGACCAATTGGATGAAGATATTAAAAAACACTCCGATCTAATAAAACAATATTTCGAACAGCTAAAACAAAATTTTTTGACACAAAATTCTCAACACATACTTGACACTTATAAGAGTCAGTGTACATCAATGATTTTATCTGCAGCTAGGAATTTACCTCAAAAAAGTTCATTAAGCACTCAGCCTAAGCAGACTCAAAAGCAAACACAATCCAGCAATCAGTCAAACAATTCAACTGACTTGACTACATCAATGGCTTTTTACCAATGTCTATTGGGCTCAATTGAAGTTCTTGTCGAACACCTTTTTACATCTGGCCATTTCGGGTAGGCTTGTTTTTTTTTTCTTTAAACAACATTACATTTTTTTACCTTTAAGAGCTATGAGAGAACTTTTTAAGAAATTTGACGAATTATATGAATTAGTTCAAAAACAGTTTTTATCAAGTGGTTCAGAAACAAAAGTGAAAGAAACAGCAAAGAAAAAAACATCAAAAAAAGGCTCAAAAAATAAAGATAATAAAGAAAATATTAAAGAAGAAAATAATGAAAGCAAATGTGTTGAAGATGATGATGAAATAAAAGCAACTGCTATTGATCAATCCAAAATCGCTGAAATAACTTCATTAGACCAGAACCCGGTACTAGAATCTACTACCAACAACACTACAAAGTCTAAATTGAACAAAAAAAGTTCAAATAGTAAAAAATTAATGCCCAAATTTAATTATGTCCATAGACTATCTTTTAATGCTCTCCTGAATCTTATTCAAATATGTTATTCGTAATTTACCTTAATTATTTTGATTTATTATCAAATCTAAAAAATTTTGATTTAAGGGACCAAAAATTTCAAATAAAAAATGAAAATTTTGATCATGAATTGTATGAAGACTTTCGCAATGAAGTTACTATCGATGAAAATTTTTTAAACTACTTGATTAGAGTTTTAAGTCAACAATTGGATTTCTTATTAAATGAAACAACTTATTTAAAAAATAATCCTAACACAATTTGCTTGGTTTACGATCCGGAAAGCTTAAGTGATAAAGAATTGTTCAAATTTTTGAATTCAATTTGGCTGTAAGAAAAAATTTTTTTTTTTAAGTTTATCAAAATTTTAAATTATTTTTTTCAGAATTTTTTGGCAAAAATTGAGCTTTTTTAAATGTCAATCAGACGATTGTAGTGGTCAAAATTTTTACTGCGAAAGTTGTATTAAATCAAAGAGCACTTATATCAAAATTCTTGATAGTGTTTGGAAAATTGTTTCCCTAAAATTCAATCCAAAACTTAACGATTTATTCTCGTTTTCAGGTATTTAAATTAAAATTTTATCCTAGACTTAAATTTTATCCTGATGTTTATACTGATTAATTCATTATAAAATAATTTTTCAAACTATTTTTGGGCATTAATTTTAAATTTTATTCATACGTTTTAATACTACAATAAAGTACGGTTATAACGAAGTCGCTGGGGGAATCAAAAAACGATTCGTTATAACCGAACTTCGTTACATCCGAAAAAGACAAAAAAAATTTTTTCTTAAGTTTTTATTTAATTAAAACGAATTAAAAAAGAAATAATAATGATAAATATGAAAAAAAATTATATTTTATTTT